>QYTT01085351.1:0-14969 GCA_006980735.1 Dasypogon diadema | reverse complement strand
AAAAATATACTTTCTGTATTGGGAAAAAAACATGCAATAGTGAAAATATGCTGGGGGTGTTAGTCGCCACCAGAGATATCTCAGTCTCAGCTATTGCTAAATACATTAGTGGTTCGCGGCAACGAGACATTTCTATTTTCCCTCTGACTGGTCTCAGATTCTGTTGTTACAATTTAGACCTTTTAGGTTCAGACAAAATTTAGATTGCCTTTCACCAGAAGTTTCACTCCATTCCTTCCTGCAAACAGCAAAACTGAAGACCGGTTTTAGTCTAATAAACCCCTGCTATGCTATGCTATATCTGGAACAATAACTACTAATTGCTTCAATGCAGTCTAACTATTCGACAGAACAAAAAGTATTATTTTTGCAAATCATTGCGACATTGTGTTTCTTGTTCCCAACTCACTTGGCTCAATGTTCAAATGGAATACCGTTGGCTCAAGGATTCTGCCACGATATAACCTATGCTGTCAGTTCCATTGCCTTGGTTAGTCTTCTACTCGGCAGTGTACAAGCTGCACTTCATCTGCATACACATGAGTAGGCAAGTTAAGAATCATCTAAGTTAGGTTATTAACAAATATTTTCAAAAACAATGGTCCAAGAATCGACCCCTGTGGAATACCAGCACCTACCAGAAAATGAAAATTATTCTTCAAGCAGGGCAAAAACGTAAAAAATAAAATGCCCTGATTTTCACACTATTCTGCGAAAGCTATTTAACCAAATACAGGGTGTGTAAAATATTTGAAGACATATGATTGTGTTCCTGCAATTATTTGAAAATTATTTTTTGTACTTTTATCTTTTGAGAGAATGACTGGCAATCTATCAGCTAACACAAGATATAAAAATGCACACTGTAATTTTTGCAATACATGTAAAACACAGCGATATTGAAATTACACGATTTTTGAATTTCTCTTATGTAATCAAAGATGAAAAAAAATCGATCAGGATCTTTCAGATGTTCTGCGTATGATGCATACCAAGTTTGCCGCAATTGTAATGTTTTTACGAGTAGTGAGTAACGACGAAATTCCCATGCCATTGTACTTCTCTTCACACGGTGTGCCGGTGAATATGGCTAGATGTATTGAGGTGTTGGAATGAGTTGTTAAAATCTAAATAGGCAGCGTACGTTATGGATGATCATCAATTGGCCAACAAATTTGTCCAATTTAAATCCCCTAGACAATTATGTGTGTAACTTTGCTGAATGTAATTGGTGTGCTAAAACCCATCATTATCCAAGTCATATCCAACAACAATAAGGACTACATGATTCATGCATGACAATTCCTGTGTTTCCGCATTAAAATTGTAATTGAGGCTAGAAGCAATTAAATCTAATAAACCTATGTCTCAACCATTATTGCAATTGTACACCAAATTTTGTGATAATATATTTCGTTCTTCGTTATATATGGTCCTCTTTTGTACTGACTTCAATGGCTCCTCAAACACCCTATACAACTTTCCACTTGACGAAGTTGTTACAAAAGCAAACAGTGGTCTAATGGAAGTGGAATATTTGCTGAACCAGTTACCACAGTCCATATCATCTATTAAACATTGAGCAATAGGCAATAAGTAGAGCAGAGATGTAGCAGATCCAGAAAAATGCTTTTTATATTATATATATATAAAAAAAACGTGGAGAAAAATGGGAATGGCATCGAATGAACCTCTTTTTTTGGTCTAAGGAAATTTACGATGAAAAAATTCAATTTTATTCAGGTCAGGATTTCACAGAAGTCCTGGGTCAATAACCTACATGTACATTCACTTGCTTCTGTGGAAATCCAATTCTCATCATCATCAATCAGTGGTCATATAAAACGTGTTTATATTCATCCACAACTGTTGATAATCTTTCTCTATTCTGCTTGCTTTGCAGTTTCAGAGGTGAGAATTGTTGCATTTCTTGAATACGCCCGACTTTTATTTCATACACATGAGTCTATTGCCATGTGACATTAAAGTATTGTTGATATTTCCTCAAAATAGCGCCAAAAATTAAAAAAAAAGTATTAAAAGTAAACATACCTCTATGAAATTCCGAATTCAATAAGTGTACAATATAAACCCAAGAAGATCTGCTAATGTTTTCCTTAAACATGAAAAATTCTTAACTATAATATTCTATAAAACAAGTAAATTGGTATTTGTTTTAGAGCACATAAGCTGCCAAAGGTAAGACCTAAAGTTTCCGGTTCGTTTCACATTTATCAAAGATTTACTTCAGAAACCATGTACGGCTCCAGTTTGAGATGCTTTCCTTCCCTTAACAAAGTAAAGTTGTAAAGTAAAATGGTTTGAAGGAGAAACTTCTACTATAAATCCGGAAAGAAAAATACCTGGAGTCTTTGAATTGCAGGTGCACAAAAGATTTCTATACGACCTCTGTAAATATGAACTTGTTGGTTGTTCCTTGAGGAAATGTTCAGTAAATAAAAATTGATTTAAAAATTCGTCTAGTATCGTAGGAAGGGTAAAATATGACATGAACAACAGAAATCTTAATTAAATCAAAACGAGGTATGCTTGGCATCTGAAACAAAATAAGAATAAGATTTCTCTGCTTCATTCCAAGACCAAATACATAATCAGCCCATGTAAGTTGAGCGTAATTCAAAAGGAAGGTAAAAGTAGATGGGAAGATGTAAGTACTCACTCGACATCCTAATTCATTTTCTTCCCTTCCTATTTCCCTTTTGGCCAAGACTGTGCTATACCATCATAGGATATCCCCTCAGCTTTGACTACGCCGTAAAAAGAAGTGTACATATGTTCATTGCTTCATTAATGAAGTAATGGATACATTTCCTACCTTAAAAAGTGGCCAGTTGACTCATATTTTAAAGTGTTCGTATAAGAATTGGTAAAATTGCAGTTCATGGAGTCCTTCAACACAAATAGAGGACAAAATTCTCCGCTAAATCATTTTCAGAATGATAAATGTAAACACATAATTTTCGATTATTTGTGATGAAACAATCTGAGCATTAATCTACATCTCTTTATTTTCTTGCCTTAACACGCAATTCTTTGTTCCAAACGTAAACAGCTGATTGCCATCTCATTACTAGTTTGTCTATTTGCCGTCAGGTTTTTTCGTGGCGCTTAATCAATTGCCTTTAATTCTGGTAATTAAGTGTCGTGGTGGGCTTTCCTCGATAGAGATTTTATGTATTATGATGATGTAGATAATTACCTGTAGCGTTCTTTTTCTAGAAATCCCCCATTTCATGTGTCTTCTAATTAATAGCTTAGTATTCATGGACTGTATACAGATTTAAAGGGAAAACATGCAAAGAGACCTAATTTAACAGAGCGTAATACAGCACCATTTGTTTACCCACACATCAAGTTAATTTCCATTCCATTTTAAATTGAAAAGCCATTTTAATCTCAAACAAATTACACAAATTAATAAACACTTAAAGGTAAATTTTGGTGGCACAGGGGAATGCGGCGCGTGTAGTATAAATTTCTCTCTGCATATTGTCAGCTATTGTAAAACGATTTACGTGTATTGCCTAATGCACTTTTATTAGACCGACATGGAAATTCAATTCATGTAGGCGTAGGGGCTTTCCTTTCAATATACCCTGCGGGTACCGTTTCAATTGGAAAGCTATGCCTACCACATACTACAGTACAGTCTGCCGTGCCCACCAATATTCACCAAACGCTTTTGTGTTTTTCCACCTATTCGTGATAGATATTTCCGGAGAATCCTTACATGCTATGGTGCTCGGATGTAAGACAGCTCTTATGAATAATGGCAGATAGTGAGTACTCACATTGAGGTTAGGGACAGGCTGTCGGAATTCCTCTATTCTTTATTTCAATCAATAATAACACGTCGGATATTGGACCGGTTTTTGCCTGGATGTTCCCGTTCCAATCAATACAGAATGGGAGGAGAGAAATACATGCGGTTATGAGATTGATATCTTCACAAGTAATTTTCCTGAATTCGTGTTATTGTTGAGATTGTTTTGCTTTTTTGTAGTTTTATATGAAAAGAAGATTAAAAGAGTTATTTCCATATGAGCGTGAGAAAATCGAATTCATAGCAGACAAAGGAAGGTCTGGACTTGGAATGTGATGTGAGATTATTTTTATCGCACATACTCTTCCCATTCGTGTAGGGTTGGTATAGGTGCATAGGAATGTAGGTCAATGGGGGGAAAAACTATTATTGTTTTCTTAGTTATCAAAGCGTAGAATAGGAGAAAATTACATCATAAACTAAATGAAGAAATTAAGCTAAGTCACATACCCATATCCAACTGCGGTCCCGGTCAGCGCTAACGCCTTATATCTAGCCTGTTCATCAGTTGGAAGCACAATATCTACCGATCGTGATCTGGTGGCATTAATAGTGGGTACACTTAGAAGATCATCAGAAGGCTGAAGTTCTTCCGTTTTTCCACTAGATGACACCTTGGAAAAGCAGGAATCCACAGATGCAGCTCGATCTCTTTTCAAATCCGGTACAGCTAGGTAAATATCACGCACATTATCAGCTTGTGATTTAACTACTTTGACTTCATCTACAGCTGGTTGTGTTTCTTCCTCCGTACTTTCTTTTTCCTTCTCCTCTTCACCGCAAACATTTTCTAAAGAATTTCCGGTAGGTTCTACAAAAATCGCCTCTTGACGAGATATTGATCTTCGACGAGTTCTTGGTGGGGGCGGCTCATCAAATGTAGGCGGAAGTTCGATTGTTGGTGATGGTGGAAATAAAGGTGAAGCAGGTGGTGAACCGATTGGAACTATAGGAAGTGGTTCACTAGGAAATGGTCGTGGTTCACCATTTGTTGGGGAAAGGGTGAAAGTTATGTTGCAAGGCGAAGCCGGTGGAGGTAATAGGGTGTTTCCGAATTTTGAACTCTCATTCTCTTTTTCCGCATCTTCATCTTCGCTAGTAGATGATGGATCACTATAGCTGAGTGATTTTACTTCGTGCTCATCAATGAAATATCGTTGATCTGCACTAACTTGCCGTTCATATTCTTCTAGGTATTGACAGTGGATGCAGGGTGGTGGAGTTTTGGTATTAGATGAACGACGTTTCGGTACTCTTTTTGGAACTTCTAATAAAGGTCCAGAATCCTCACTGCCAGCAGAATCGAAACTACGCGAACGTTGAGAATGAGGTTGAGGCACTTGAAGAAACCCAGCAGTGCGCTCATCAGCCGATGATTGATGTTTAAGGAGTTGAGCCGCCCGTTGCGCTTCCAGTTGCATTTCATCGAAAGAGGCCGAACGGACCTTCAATAAATAAATCCCATTTTTCAGTTTTAATTAACTGAATTAGCTGCGATTTAAAAACAACATCAAACATGCGGATTTAAAGGAATAAATATCAATTAAAGTGTTTACATAATTAAAAAGGTTTTGTGAAAGATTTAAAATTACAAAAAAACAACAGCCAATTGCCCTGGTTAAATGTTCAGCATGCGAAAACAACACGAAAAACATGAAAATAACAACAACAATGTTGATGGCCAACCTGTTTAGGTACTTCAAGACTACTTTGAGTTTTCATTTCAGATCCTGTTGGTGTTCGTGACCTCGTGAAAGTGGTGCGCAAACGGTGCATTATGCTGAGAGGCTACGATGGGCTTTTTCTGCCTCCTTAACTGGAGGCTACGCACCCCTTCTCCAACGTGTTTTCCAATCCATTTCAACCTTTTGGTTTTTCCTTGCCACTAGAAAAAGAAGCACATATCGAAAGAGCTTCATGTTAGTACACCCTTGATGAGAACCTGTATAAGGAGCTTATAATAAAACTGCTTAAAAGCCACATAAAAAATCATGATGGGTCGAGGATAAAATGTGCTTACGAAAATATCAGGTATTCGCCGCCCTTTCATGACTCTTTTGAAATATTACCTCCCATCAGAAAGTAAATGCTCCGCATAAAAATTATGCTCTTAGTATTATTTTTTTTTGACTTGGCTCCCTTTAGGGGAATGTCAGAGCTTGCATAGTACGTTCTAGGTGATTCTTTGGTTTTGTTTTTAAGTTTGTTTAATGTCGATAAAAGAAAAACTTTCTTAAAGTTTCTTATTTAATTTGGAAGCTCTTCGTTAAACATTGAGACTAATTGAAGGCACAAAGTACACTTAACAATTTTAAAAAGCGAAGGCAAGTTGCTGCTACATTAATTTTTAAATAAGGCTCTCAGGAATGTTTCTTAAGGCAGCCAGTATTACTTTGGCCTATGTAACTCCAATCTATATTTAATGCGCACAGATTTATAGGAAAAGCGAACGAAAATCAAAGGTGTTTGAATTTTCTTTGTACTTTCGGAAAATTAATCGAATGGAGAATGAAAGTGGTCTGAGTTTTGCGAAATTAAAACGTATCCATAGAAATTTCAACATCAAGGCAAATAATATTTTTCAGAACTTAAGTGGAGTTGGTAGGTTGAATTAATTTCAAATTACGAAGAATTTTAGAATCGGATTGTTACCGGGGATATAAAGTGGACTTTTTTTTACCGCAGCAATCAGTGGAGGCAGGTTTTTCTCCATGCTGATGGGATCTGCAAGGAATAATTCACCGTAAGCTGCTGAAGTAATTATTATACAACATTTGGAGTAAGAGCGATTTAGATTGATCAATAGCAAATGATTTGTATTTTATCAGGAAAACGACTAACCTCAAACGCAGAAAAATCTTTTACTTTTACTCTATTTGTGTGGCTATATTTTTGGGAAACATAAAATTTTTATAGGAATTAGAACAGTTATAAAATTAAATGCGTACAGAGTTTATCAAAATGTCTCAAAATAGACTCGTAACATTTGAAAAAAAAAATCCAAACTTATCGTAAATGCCAGACAGACACTTTTAAATGATATTCCCACTCACAAATCCTTCTCCAAATGTGACGTGAGATTTAGCTTATCGGCCGTAAGCCCTTCTGTGTGTAAAAATATCATTCATATTTTCTTTACCCTAAATAAAATTCTTTTGGGGTGTTTCTATACTTATTAAAATGTTCTACGGGTATATAAGGGTGAATGCCAACTAGATATTGAGTGTTTGCTATCCTAGAGATCAGGCTACCTTGCAATGACTCTTTACCACTTCACTTCATGTACTCCAATAGTTGGTCTCACATACTAAAAACTAAAACTTCGTAAAAGTGAATCCACACAAAACACCTTCTCCGGAAAATGTCAGCTTCTATTTTTCACTCTTATGGGTACTCTGAGACTTTACCACTCAAAATCATGTCTTTCGTTTCCATTTAGTTCCCATTGGCAAAATATATCAAGCTTTACGTGCCCATTCATTCTTATTCCAGCCAAGTCATGAATAATATTTGTCATATTCTTTCCATATAAAAAAAACGTGTAAAAGAAGACAAAAACTAAGTATACACCTCGATGCCGTAAGCACTTACCGCCTCCAGCTACTTCCCTGACAGCTACTCGGGACTTATTTTTAGAATTAAGAACAAAGCACAAAACGCGTTCAAATAGCTCCTGTGGGGGAATTAAAAAGCTCTAATTCGCGTGCACAGCTCACAAGCACCTGCCTCTGCTCTTCTGGGTCTATTACGATGGCCGTGCAAAGGAGAGCATTTGCATGCTTAATTTTTTTTTTTTGCTTCTTTCAAATTAAAAGTAACAAGGCTGAATAAGAACTCCTCTACAGGGAGACATGTATAGTTGCTATTAATCTAAGAACATTTAATGTATTACGTAATTCCATATATGTATCCCAGATCGTATTACATAACTTTTAAGGCAAACTTGTGGAAATGAAATACTCCCAAGGAGCCACTGCTAGGTGAAATCCTCTTAAAATTTCAAAACTTGCCGGAAAGTGAAATCCCAATACCACTCCAGAGAGCAGTGATGTAAAAGTGAAGAAAAGTTTCAGGTGTATCTCAGAAAGGACAAAGGAGTTGAACTGAGGCATTGATTTAATGCTTGGCACCAGTTCGACTAGTATTGATGCATTCTGAAGTCCGTGAGGACAAAAGTGATTAAGTGAAAGGATAAATAATATATCCTCTCCGTTATAATATATTCGGGATTCTACAAAGGGTGATTTTTAGTAACTTTTGGTCTTAGGAAAAGAAACTTGATTTATTTCTAAACTAAGGGGACGCCCTATGATGCAAAGAGCACAGCTTAGACGGAGGAAAATTAGGGAATTGGAGGTTGGGAAGTTTGAACCTGACAAGTGCAAGTGAGCTACAATTTTTGGCATAAAATTACTGTGCAACATACTAGTGGCCAGTGGTCAGTAGAAATTGCCTTAACCACTGGTACCCAGATATATGGCCGTATCCTGTGCAGGATTTGAACCAGCGCCAACAGAGGAGAAAATCTGCAGATGTGCACCTCAGCCTGCTCAGACACCGCCTGAAAATCAGGTATTTATGATTGTTTATTCTGTGACTAGTATTACTGGAGCAAACACATATTTGTTTATAAACGGGATATATCAATCGATATTGGTTAAAAGAATTTTAATAAATTTGCGCTAGATATTATCTGAACCGCTAGCATCAGAATTAATGACGTAAAGTACATTAACGAGTTCAAAAAGCAAAAAAGCCACGGATCTGTTGTGATCGAACTGCAAATGCGATTCAATAAAATTAACCCAATAAATATTAGAGGACATGAAAAGTTGGAATCATAATAATTATCCTTTGCTCTTTGCAATAGATGCTCGCTGGTCACAAAAAGCTCCAATATTGGGGGTAATCCGATCACAAAATTCGCTCCCCACAGGCACAAAGTGGGTAATACATTTATTTATATGTTGGGACATTTTGCAATCATAGCCGACCGCATAACTAACTAAACCAGTCGAATAAACCGATTGTATCTATTGCAGAATTATTAGTGAATTATTTTGAAATAAGCCCGTTCTGAGCCTTGAATTCACTGCGAAAAGCGCATTCATTTCAAATTACCAATAACCAAACAATTTTCCATCGCATAAATCTAAATTGGAATTTCTCGAGTTCTTCCCAGCCCTCTACATGTTCAGAACCAATTTCGAATTCAATTTGCAATATATACGAGTACATTCACTCAATCCCAGTGCTGCAGTTGTTCACAGTAATTTTCACTTGCACGTGCCGCTGCCACTAAAGGTATTTCCAAAGATACTATGGTTTGAAATTAGAAGGGCTTGGAAACAATTCCACCATGCGAAATATACTTCCGATTTGTGAACGTTTTGCTATTAATTTTTTTTTATTAACTACTTTCTTCACTTTAATCAAATTTTCGTATCAAAATCGCAGTTTTTAAATTATAAACGCCCAATAATTAATCATTTTGGACAGATGGCAAACGCATGCAATTGTTCTTACTTCTTCGGTTGCATGTTGAATTTTTGATGTGTTTTTACACAGCACTTAAGGTATGGGGGTTAGAGCGTGTATGAAACTAAAGACTTGGCGTAAAATACACCTAGAAACCCTTTTCCACGTTTTCCACAGTCACGCGATTAAATCATTTATAATATAATGTAGTGGAACGTGAGTTACTGTCGGTTTTACATTTTGTGCTCTCATGTTTACAGCAAACATGTTGCCATACATCACAGCCATGTATGGTAGCTTTTATGTACTGAATTATTTGCTTGAGAGCAAATACATTGAGGCAAGATATCATTGAAGTCGATCGGAAAATTCGCGTGATGGAACCGCACGGCTTTGGTAATTCCTTCGTTCAAATAAGAAATTTAAAGAAGTAAAATCGAGCCTTTTATGTTGGTTTTACAGAATTTTAAAGGTCAGTCTTGAATTATTCGATTATGGAATTCTAATATCATGTATTATCTACGGTCTTTATTATATATTAAAAATAAGTGGACCTGGTCCTGGCTACCGCCCGGACTTATTAAAATTTTAGCAACCTATATATTATAATTGACCCACAAGTTAGAGGAAGACTGCATTTATACCTGTCCTACAGAAAGCCACTCTAAGGAAGCGCGCTGAATTTACACCTATTAGTCAATTGAACTTCTTATGAAAATAGCTTGAGAAGTGTATCACAAAACAATATTAGAATTATTTGGAAATGCATAAAATGCAGACGCCTGGCAGTCTGATTTTAGACCCAAACACAGTTGTGAAAGTGCATCACTAAACGTTACAGCTAACATTTATGAATATTTGGACAGAAGTTACTTCACCGGCCCAAGAGTGTTGTAAGACTCATTACCGATTAGTATCAAATCATGATAATCGATGTCAGAATACCAAAGTAAAGAATCCCGTTTTTGAAGTGGCATATCTCAATATCAAAACTCCCCAGGGCTCAATTCTTTGCTTACTTTTGTTTTGCCTTCAACTACTAAGAAGTTCTGTCCTTAATACTTTACTATTTTCACTATTCGTTGAAGACTTGACATGTATGATGGTAACATACAAATAAAATCCGCACGGCCTGTTGATTTGATCAAAAATAAAGTCTGTTATGTAAATGAAAACATTTAATATGAGTATATAATGAGAAAAAAATCAAAATCATGAAGGCAAAGAATCACAATCCAAAGAAATACAAACCCGAAATTCGAATGATACCATGCAATGCAACTTAACAACTTAAACGTGATATATTTTAAAGGTTTCACTCTATGATTAAGATTAAAATGCTTCTATTTTACGGATATGGTTTTGAAAATTTTTTCTTTTAACTAAATCTATAGATTTTTTAATTATTGGAATTTCATTAATACCTCATCACATTCACCGATACTCCACTCTACCCATGTAATTATGTATGCGGAATAATATTCTAAATAAAATTATCAAAAATAATTCCATAAATTGGCAAAATGCTTCACAAAAGTATTCTGTCCAACTCTTTCCTCCAGACAATTATGAATTCTAGTTTTGCTTCCTGAACAAATCAACAATTATTTATGCCCTTTAGGCTCATATTCACCAACGCAAATTATCTTGAATGTAGAGTAAATTCATTACAGTCATTTACTTCCATATAGGAAACAGCAAGCGTGAAAAAGTAACAAAAATTAATCTAAATTGAGGATAATCTTTGGTTAGTGAACATGACCCTTAATGTGTCATCCGCAGAATCTCTTATCCTTCTATTCAATGTTTCGTTTTTCAGTTGTAACTCCATCACTAATTGGTCTGTAATTAATACTCTTATATATATTGCCTTATTAACGACACAAATCCTTTACTAACGACAAAAATTCCTTCTTGTCAGTCTCATGGACACTTTGGACTAAAATGTATGAAAGGATTTCTATTACCTTTCTTTTGGTGATCAGATGGCTTCTTTGATAATTTTGGTACTGTGTGTCTCCTCAACTCAAACTTTGATGGAATATTAATTGGTTGTGTTGCCTGTCGTTTATTATTCATATTTTTCTCTTTTTCATTTTTTTACATTTTGTTTAATTAATCCAATTTCGTAAAATTACTGATATAAATAGTAGTTTTAAACTGTTATCACTACACGAGGAATGCACTGTCATAAGTATTTCAAATATTCAAAAAAACATTAGCTTTATTTATTACTTTATCAATATAAGTTTCAAAAGGATTCACATTTATCATTTCTTCTATGATAAAAAGCTCTTAAAAACAAAGAAAATAATTCTAAGAGGACATCTTTCATTAAACCGAAGAATAGAAGTACACTTACTCCCATTTAAAAGAAGTTATTGTAAATGGCTGTCCAAGGGCAGCTTCAAACAAACGCAGGATCATATCGAAAATCTTAGTGTAATCTACTTAAAGCTTTGTAACAAGTGAAGCAAACATAAGACTGACGTGAATAATAAGAAAAATCGGCCCTAGATAGCTACTTTGTGGTACGCCAGAAGTACTTTTTTTTTTAAAGAATTATGTTGTCTACTGTACTTTATAACTTTTTTTAATTTTGATATTTATTTTCGGGATACTGTATTAAGCAACATTTTTATATCGTGATAGAAAATCTTATAAAATCTAAGAAGTGATAGGTGATATAGTGTATATGGAGGTGGATCTCCCAAAAGTGAATCGCATCTCTTTCAACCAACGATGTAGAGAATCGCTGTGTAAGAAGAAGATATTACATTGACTATCAGAACCTGTGTTAGCAAGAGGAATATCTTTGCCAATTCTTTTATGTGGCACTGGTTTTAATTTTGAAACCTGTTTACTTCGCTCCAATAGTTCGCGACAATAGTTACTCCCATGTAGTTTTCCTCTAAGATTACATTAGATCAGAGCCTAAAGAGGCCGCAGAATATTTTACACTGTAAGATAGGTAAAGCGACAGCCAAAGCAGCCATGAACACGTTACCTGGTTCCAGATACACCATATCCAAGCTTCTCTTCGTTCACAGATTTTACCTCTGCATTTCGAAGTAGCTATCATGTAACTTAAATCAAGTAAGCGTGCAAATATGAAATTTTAAAAAACACTATCCAATTTCAATCAATGGTTGCTTTGGGGCAGCACGTGTGACTATCCTTTCACCAGTTTTGAACAATAAAATTCCAGCCATATCTAAACCTCATCGTTCTTCTCTTCAATGCCAGATTCCTAAAATCCAGACCATATCAGCAACTTTTTGTAAAACTTCGGAATTTCGTAAAGGGGTAAAATTGTGAAACCGCTTGAATCATTTTTAGTGGATTCTAAATCAGTGAAACGTTTTCATGAACAACAAATCACTACCAGAGGGTTGAGTTTCCCATTTCTTTGATTATTGTGTAATGATTCGAAAAATTGAGTAGCCGCTCATATTTATAATTTTGATGATTGTAATTTATTATTTCCCTGGGGCATTGGGCTGAAATGTAATAAAATAAATTATTTGGGCGCTTTCGTTCTTTTCAATGAAATTACCACAATATCCATTAATCAAGTAAAATTGAGTAAAAAAAGATTTTTATTGCACAAGCACTTTTCCTAATAAAATCCATCCGGGATAAACTCTTACAAAGTCCACAAAATCAAACCTGACTTTCCGTCCTACACAGGAGGCATCACTGAAAAGGATTTTATTTTTGAGGCATATGTAAAATAAACCTTCCATCAGGGGTTTACGTTATTTGCATTTAAAAAGTTCTAAAATAATGAAATACAGAGCAGCCAGCCCGCAGTTATGCCGAAGTGTACCTTTACTGAGCCAACGAACTGTGAACGAAGCTAATGAATTTAATGAACCAATGACTGAGATTGAATTATTGTTAATATACTGGGATAGGATACTCTTACTGGTTTCCGGGAACAGATAGCAGCTAGCACATGCCATGGTGTCAATCATGAGACTGTAGGTAATGGAAAAAATAATAACAGGTGAGGGATGAGAAAGGACCTACTTATCACTTTTAGCGGCAAAGTGATTTAGAAAAGGTAGTTAAATTAACGATATCGGTTTATGGGTATTTCGTAAATTTAGTATAAAGAAGGGAGTGAAAATTTGCATTTTAGATAACGGAGAAGACGTATACATCTCGATATATTTTCATTGAGGACTGGAGAAAATCAATACATGAGAAAGAGATAAAATTTGGTTTTTTAATAGATAAATAAAAAAACATTGCGTTGATATTGAAAAGCCAGAAAAAGATCTCGTTGAAATCATAGACCAAAATTAGAGACAGTATAAGTTGGGAAGTTTTCAGTACCTACTTCTGTGATTTTAATGCACAAACTTTCCAACACATTTCCTCTAAATTAATTGGAAAACTAATTACCTTCTCTAAGGACTTAAATAAAGTAAACAAAATTCTAGAAAGGAAATCATTTCACATAGGCATCATATGAAAAGAATAGATTAGGCAAAAGACGAAGTATGTACAATTGTTGGATCTACCTGAACCTTACACACAAACTCAAAATTAATTTAAAACAACTTATGTATGCCCGACTGAATTATTATATCTTAAAAATTGCATCTAATGTATAGATAATCACGGCTTCAAATTTCACGATAGCAAAATTAATTTCAGGTCTTCAACATACTTGTTGCACTATTAAGGCAATTACGCCGGAAGGAACTACTCCAGACGTAAGGAAGTTCACCCATAGGCTAATTAAAATCATATGCATATAGTCGGTTGTTGACCTATTTCATCTTGCTCATATTCAGGCTGCTTCGATGTGCATTACTGCTAGAAATATGGGCGCAGCCTTCTACAAAGTGTAAACCCATTCAGTAGAAGACTATATGCATACGTGCCACGCCTGCAGCAGAAAATAACTTTAGGAAATTACTCCTTCTGCAGTTTGAAATATAACCATAACCACACTTTCGGTCATACTATAACGTCATGCCCCCATCTACACACATTTAATTGGAAAGCGCAAAGATAATAAACTTGGGGCACGGTAAAAATTTCCCTAGGGAGTTTATTTCTGCTAAAAATTTGGATACTACAGGTTTCTTAATTAAACGATATTTCATGGGAACAATATTGTTTCGGGTATGTTAGGCATTTTCTACACGAGTGATTCTCGTAAAATTCATCTTCATGAAGTCCGTTTTATAATAAAAATTTCACAGACCTTGTTTCTCTCCTACCTGATTGATGACCTTTCAAACAATTTACATCTTTTTAATAATTTCTATAGAAGGGATTTGTGAATTTATGACGACGAAAAGCTGCTGGTATTGATTCTAAGCAATGTAGACCTTCTAAGAAAATCCCGATAGGGAACAATTTCCGATCATATTTATGATATGAATGAAGGGGATATGACATGAATGATAGGCGATTGTACTGAGCACTTATGCGTGAATCCTTGTTATGTTAAGATAGTAAAACTTTTGGTATCTGTGTATAAAAATCAATGAAATTCTCGAAGGGAATGACTTCATAAATTTGAGTGGTAATCCAGGGCAACAATAACGAGTACATTACTCCAAATTTAGTGAAAATGGAAAATAGAACAAGAGACTATCGTAAATATTTTTGCGGTGACAAATGATAG
>QYTT01085350.1:0-39927 GCA_006980735.1 Dasypogon diadema | reverse complement strand
AACATTAATGTACGTGGGAATTTTTAATTAAGCTGTAGTGAAATATAAATCATACTGATCATTTTTCAATATCATGATTGGAAGAAGAGAACTAAAACTAAAAAAAGTGAACTTAAAAATAACTTTTATTTCCCTTATATCATTTTCATACAGTAATTCAATTTCATACAGTAAAACATCAAAAATTAAAAAGAAAAAACATACTTCTTTTTAAATCTTAAATTAAAATAAGTTCATTGAATGCCCCTTTTGCCATAATTTGCTGCCATACGTAAAAACAAATTCATTAAAATTCTTCTCCTTTTCATGTATTTTCTAATATAATCTGACATTGTATGCGATAGATTTTAGGTATTCTGTATTTTCCAAACAAATTAACCCTTTGGTATTACACGATTTTATATTTGGGGAATTTGTGTTTGGGGATTTTATAACTTTGGGTATTCTGTGACTTTGGGGATTTCGTGTTTGGGGATTTTGTGACTTGGGGATTTTATCACCGTGGGTATTTTGGTACTTTGGGGATTGTGAGTCTTGGGGATTTTGATTTTGGGGATTAAATGCGGCTCCCATTTGCAAGACCTTTATAGACCTCTCGCGTGCGGAAATGAAGCGGTCCTTAAATGGTATTACGCGCAGAGAGAGGGGCAAGTGGTATTTGCGTATTAGATGGAAGGTGCAAAAGAAAATTAGCACCTAGTACACTTATCTTTTCCACAAAGTCCGTAAATACGTTCCCATTACAAATGAGGGGTGAAATGAAAAAGGATGTAAGATTACTTTTGACGGCCAGAAACCTTTGCTGCTTTTAGGGCATGCAAACACCTTCCCTCTAATGTTTTGACCGAATTGAAACTTGATTTGCTAATGATTAAATTGCATTTCTCACGAACTTTAGTATAAATCTGCCTTGTTTACGGGCAGTTATTTGCCTTGTAGGCCCTAAAAGCCGCTTTATTGACCCTCATATTATTCTTACAATTCCCTGTAAACCAGAAGTTTTGTTATTGTCAAAACATATTTTTGCAAAACACACCTGTACACAATATTTGCTCAAAGAACAGAAATCCTGCTTACATGGGTTTCTGCAAAGCTCATTCATTGTAAGTTCAATCCTCTGAACATCATTAAACTCACAACTTAATAAAACGTCTTAACTCTTTTAAGTCTTGGTCTCACCAAGTACATCAGATTCTTGGCATAGATATGGAGTGAAATTGCTTTAAAAGTTTTAATATTAAGGGTATATGTTCATAAATATAAAAGTGAGCTGTTTATATTCATGGAGATTTCTTAGAATCACACTTAAATAACCAGTTAAATGTACTCCTGCTTTATTGTGCAGCAGCCATAAACTCAGATTACGTATCTTGATTAATGGAAAATACCAGGTGGTTTATATCTTATAACATAGATATACTTAAGGGCACCCCAGTTGTTTATGTTCATCACTTTATTTGTTAACTTGCAGGTGAAAGATACATTTTTTTATTATCATATTATTTTGTGTGACTTTGTTGTAAAAGTTAACTACTACCTGAAAGGAAATTTAGGGATATGTTGTACTGAAATGAAATTTTCACATTTTCTTACTATTGGGTCATCCGATAAATAATGTGGATTTCTTATATTTCATTTATTTTACAAAATTAAATTACATAAATCTATTTTTAACCTAAGATATATTCTCCATCCTGCTCTATGACGCTTTTCCATCTATCTGGCAGAATTTGAATGCCCCTCTTCCAAAATTCAGTTGGCGGTGATGAAAAGTATTCCTCACTCTTCTGATATCCTCTATAGAATCCATAGTTTTTGCATTCAGATGATTTTGTAGACTGCGGGGTAAGTAATAATCCGATGAATATGGTGGATGCGGCATCATTTCCCATTCAAACTCCTCCACAGTCAATAACGACGTCCTTGGTGTATGTGGCGTAGCGTTACCTTGATGAAATAGCACTTTTCGTCTTGAAAACAAAGATGGTCGTTTTTTCTGTAACTCTGACTTAAGCCGCTCAAGCTGCTCGCAGTAAATCGTCCTGTTTAGGTTTAACAGCTCATAGTGGACTAAACTCTTCATATCCCACCAAACACGCCTGCACTTCTGGGATATCTTCTGCGCTTAACATTTTTGTAGAGGATCCAGTTTTCGTCACCAATCACTATTCAGTCCAAAAAAGGTTCATTCCTGAGACTTGATAGCAAGGACGTTCACAAATTCACTCTCTATGCGCGATTAGAATCTCAAACTTCATGAGGAACCCATTGACCCAACTCACTGCCTTTCCCGATCGCATAAAGGTGCCGATAAATGGTCGAATGACCAAATCTAAATCTCTTCGCTAGCTACTCAGCAGTTACGAGGAGTTTTGTTCCACCAGGGTTTACAGGACGCCCTCGTCAAGCTCCACAGTGTTCCAGAACGAAGCTTATCTTGCAGGCTGCAGTTTCCGAATCAGAATTTCTGAAACCACCTTTAGCATTGACGCTTATTGTACCTTCTCCATAACAATTCTTGTAATTTCAGTCGCAATATTGCCTTTATTGAACTCATAAAGCAAACAATGCCGGATATGCTCTTCTGTAACTTCCATTATTTCGTTGAAAAAACTACCTGTAGTCTGCACTACGCTCTTCACAACTTTCCTTAAGAATAAAAACAAAGTGAATTTACTATGTGATTTTATAGTAAGTCATGCAGGTAGTTTATCCCCTTCCCCTCCGACCTTTAGTTCACGCATTTGGAAAAACCGCTTTTTTTATGGGATAACCCAATTCATAATCATAGCGATTCATATTTATTGCATTTTTTTTTGCTACAGAGAAAAAAAATCGTTTTTGTCCAAACTTTTTCAAAATGCTACAAATAATGAAAACTTGAACAAATACATCACGACGAAAATAGGCGACTATGATTGACGTCGCCCTAACCTTTAATATTCAAAAGTGAATCCTTTCTATGGGATATGGAACACTAAGAAATTAAAATAAGACATGACCTCAAGATGAGGGTGCACTTATCTTAATGGGTAGCAAAAACTTTTCCAAGTCCGAAAAATGGGTTCAAAAATTGATCAAATATTTAAGTGACGTTGATCGTTTTCTTTTCTACAAAAGGGACGTTGTTTACCGAGAGTTTATGCCATATAGGCAAAGTGTCAGTAATGACGACACACCTGAAGAAATTAATGGGAAAGTTTGCCGTAAGAAGAAATAAATTACAGATAATCTTTTGATATGCGATTTTCTTACAAGCAACAAGACAATACTCATCCTTCATTCGCTGTAATCACCAAATCTGCCACCAGAAAATTTTCTGTATAATTTTTATGATAGACGTTACAAAGAGATCACTAACTGAGGGGAAAATATATCAAAAAAATCTCTCAAAATTATCTAAATAAAAGAATGACAAAGTGAATGTATTTATAGGTGTTATTTAAGTGCTTGGTGTTTGGTGGGTGAAAGTATTCACAATAATTAGCACGTTCTTTACTGTGAACCAAATTCGAAATCTTACCCTGTAGGAAATCGAGCCGTTAATGAACATGGTAATAAACGATTGTATTAAAGAAATCATTAACATTAATTTTATGGTAATGTAAAGGGTAAGATAAGAGAAAATATTAATGACAGAGTAATGTAAAGGGTATGGAACCAAACAAATTTTCTTGTTGATTTGTGTTGTGATTGCAATAAAATTGAACTCAATGTAATCAAATTCTACCTTCGTTACTTACCTTGTTTTATAATGTTCAACCATTCAAATATATTCCTTTTATCACCCGCCGAGCGCCTAACTCTAAAACTGTTTTCAGCAATCGCAAATTAGGTGATTAGTTTCAAATTAGCTGCGTTCCATTCGGCTGTGTAAAGTACTTCCAAGTACTTCTACTTGCAACTACTCATCAGTACTTTACACAGCCCAATGGAACGCAGCTAATTTGAAACTAATCACCTAATTTGCGATTGCCAAAAACATTTTTTTTTGTTTTTTCTTCATGGGTAGTTTCCCTTCTGACCGTTCCATCTGTGTTACTCCAACCTCCAATTCTTTTAACAACAATGCCGATGTGCGGCAAGGTTCTGTACTCTTTCCCAGGTTTTCATTAATGATCTCTTATCTCTCACTTTCAATCTAATTCACAGCCTTAATTTCGCGTACTCGTCGACTCTCGTGATATTGCCACCGATAATGATCGAGCACACATGATTAGATTGAGAAATTCTTTAGAGCAAATCGCGTCGATTTTTAGAAGCCGTCTGCATGCTATTTCTCCCTTTGCAAAGAATGCCTTGGCTTTCTGCAATGATGTAAGAAATATTTCACCCCATTTGACATAGCGTTCATTTACAAGACTCATATCAGACCCAGACTGGAATTTAATTCATATATTTGCGCAGGAGCAGCACGCGTTACATTGTCCACATTGGATACTGTTCAAACGGAAATTCATAATTACTGAGTAATCCATTGTGAGCACTTTGACCCATAAGCGAACTTCGTGTTCGAATGTAAAATTCTGTCCTCTTCCCATTTCCGGTGTAAAAAATTGGGTGTTCTATTTGAAATTGTCCTTCAAATAATCTTTAACCCATTCACGTTGACCACAAAATTCAAATTTGACCTTGAATAACATTTCAAGGAAACAACTGATCGAGACAGGTATGGTACCGTTGAAAAGCCACAAGTATCCTCCTTCAAATACATCCATGCTCGTTATCCTGTGATATCTTTCTGAGGAGTTATAAGGATTTTACAGGGACAAATAACATAAAATCTTTGGTCACCATTTTGATCAGGGCACTTCAAGGAATCAATTAATCGATTGGTATACCGCATATCGATTAATTATCGAATAACCTGTACCATGAATATTTTTAGGAGTTACAAACGTTTATTTAAACTTAGAATGGTATAATGCCCTACATGTAGGGAATAAGAATGATCGGTGTTTTATTATATATATCATAGAAACTTACTCCGAAAACGTTACTCTCATATCGTTCAAAATCAAATTGAACAGTGTATACTCCAATATCTTAAACAAAATTCTCATGTATCTTATAAGAACAAAAAGGCACAACGACTAATATTAAATCTTTGTAATCCTTGAGAATCCTTGTCCCCTAATGAAGAGTTCCGATTTCTTATGAAAATTAAAGTAATATCAGCATCTCAGGGGAGATATAATCATGATTTAATAAATTTAGGGGCGTTTAAACCCTTATTTTAATGTTCACGAAATTCAAATGTAATCAACCCAAGGACCCTTAGGCTAAGAATCAAAGAAGCTCCTGAAATTTCAGTACAATCGAGTCGCTTGGAGTGCAAATACAAGTGGCAGATTAAATTAGGTTTCATCTGTTCCACAATAATTAGCTAATTAGGTTGCTTTGTTGCAAATACCTTTATCGCTTGTATGTTCTCTGTGTGAATAGATAATCAGAATGTCCCAGGTGTAGACCTATGAAGGTTAATGCTGGTGCTCAAATTGTGACCCAGTACAACTGTCTGTACAATTTTCGTATCTTCAGGTAGTAAACACTTCTAAATATTCACCTCAATCACTTTTCACTCGTGATTATCGTATAAATGGAATACTCAACGCGCGTATATTTAACACCCCCGAAATAACCAGGTTGACTACACGAACTCTGCACTGCGGTTACAACAATTCAGGAAGGGTAAGGTAATAAATCTTAATTTGTCTTCAAAGAATAGAGTGTTACAATTTTTTTAAATCAACAACGAAATCCCTCAATTGGACAATGGCTGAGCACACAAAGGGATTACACTGCACCTTGAGCACTTTGTAACGCTTTTCTTGCAGAATTGCTCCAAATCACATGCACTAAGTAATTTGAATTACTCCAAAAGCTCAGAAAACGAACGCGTATGTCCTTCGATGGACCTTCTCGATTATAAGCTCGCAAAAGACTGATTTCAAGTGGATGGTACCGTTAGACACTCAGCCTTTGCCTATGGATGTAAGCTCCGGCAAACCTGAGCTTTTCTACGTCGGTGCAGAGAGTGTAAGTAGAGAGAAGTTCCCTATGGAACTGGAACTGGAGCTGTTCAATGCTTTATTTCAGGGCAGTAGGTATCCCTTCTACGAGCACCTTAGCGTACTTGACTAGATAGGAAGACAATCGCTGGTCTCGTGAACTGGATATAAATACGTTAGCTTGCCGGCAGTTTTATATTTACATGTATGTCGTCATCAATAGAAAATGTTGATGTAATACAGAGCGATGTTGCCAAAGCATCCAGGTGAATTCTATTGAATTTCCACGTTTAAGATTAACGTGATACGTTCTTCTCCAAAGAATTTTTGTCCTGGAATTTTTCCGAATATAAAAACTAGATACATTTTTCCTGTCTACGGAAATTTTAATTAATTATTTCCTAGGTTTTGGAAATAAATTTCGTATTTAATTACATTGAAGTGTTCGAGTGTGGAATTGCTCCCACTGACGAGGGAGGCAAATTAACCTCACAAATGTTGCAAATAAGCGACGATTTTTGGTATGAAACTACTGTGCAACAACCCAGTGGCTTCGCAAGTAAAGCCCTCGTCAGTAGAATTGATTCAACCACTGATACCCAGATATATCGCTGTGCCCTATGAAGGATTTGAACCTACGCCAACAGAAGAGAAAATCTGCAGACGTGCGCCTCAGCCCGCTCGGCGTGGACACCTGCACTAGAAACTCTCCTGAAATTCTCACTGCTGAGTGCTGGGTCTTTTTAGAAGCAGTATGGGCATAGAAAAATCCTGGTTCACATAAAAAATATTAGGGAGCTCACGATACCCAATAGCAAGTCCAAAAGGGTCACAATAACCGAAAAGATTCACAAGACTCTTATCAGTGATTGACGGGCAAGTGCGGGAATTTTCTCTGAAAACCTTCTATGTTAGCAGAAATTTTAGAGGCAGAAATTCTTGCTTTTGTTCGCGCGTGGAGCTGGTGAAATAAAGTTCTTATTGCAGGGGACAATCAAGCAATGATCAGATACATCGAGAATCTAACTCTATCGAAAAATAGGCTAAGAAATTAATTAGGCTATCGACCAGAAGAAAAGCACTAAACACGGAGCGACGAACACTAAGATGGCTGCCCCAAGAGTTGCCTTATAAACTAAACAAAAATTGATGCTGGAACATTTTCATAAACATAATGTAGTGCACATTGACAGTATTCAGAAACTCCAAACATAATAACGCTGCTTTTCGAAAATATAAAAATTTGTGTGCAATAGATAAGGGCTTATGTTACTTGGGTCTCTGGCTCGAATCTAGCGAACACCTGTACATGATCGAGTGTTTCTCTGCTGATAACAAAATAGCCATTTTATCCATTAAATGCTGCAACAATTAATGGTTTGGGAAGCCCATTAATCAATACACTCAATGGCAACTTATAATTTTCCTCATCCCCGCTTATGTTCTTTAATGGGTTGAACTTACGTAAATAAAATTAAAAATTATTAATATACCTAACAGCAATTAATTTAATAAAACGTAATTCAACCAATTAAGCTTTAAACAGAAAAACTTTCAACAGGTCTCATTATAGCATTTCAGTGCTCATGCAAGTATCAAATCGAAAAATAAAATATATAACCAGCCTCACAAACTCTCTAAAATCCTTCACGTTTTACAACGAGAAAAATTTTTCCTTGCCGTCATCATTCTACTTGTATCGTTGTCCATTAAAATTCGTTCGCTTCCCAAGTCATAAATCGATATTCATTTTGGCATTGGCTCCTCGTTAACGATACTCAAGGAAGCTAGAATTGCAAATTGCTTCGAAACCAATCAACTTAAGAAATTACTCCTCCCTTTTTTCTAAAGGCCAAAAATAAAAAGAACTTCAGCATTTTCGGACGACTAGAAGGGTTCTCCGCCAGATCCTCTAAAGTCCTTTCGTATTTTTCCCCCATCAAAGAAGTAGGTAGGAACACGAAAAGTGAATATCAGTCATAGGACGAGAACATTTTTATTAAAATCAGAAAAAGACGGTACGGGTCATTATGACACCCAAAAAAGTCTTTAATTTTCATTTTCACTCACCTTCAGATAGGCTATCAGTACATAATAGAATGAAGGTAAGTCGTGGAAAATTAATTTCACAGCAGACAAAAGGAGACCGATTCTAAAAGGAAAGCACAACTTCTTTCCCAGTTGGATAACTTCTTTTTGCACCCAATTCATTGTATGCAAAGTACATTAAAAATTGTTTTTCTACGAGAATGCTCCCATTCATTCGATTTTCTTGGAGTAGTCCGAATTGTTTGTTTTGAACAAAAACAGATCCTTTAGATGCAAATGAAACAGGAAATATTTTGAAAGAACAGGAGGCTGCTGAAGACTTAAAGATGAATAAAGATGAAACGAAGTTTTGTGATAATGCTAATTACTTTGTTTATTTTAGTTCGCTTCAGGTTTAGAAATTTCTTCTGGACAACTAACAATTTCCCATAATTATTGTTTACTTTGAAATTGACTACTACATCTTGTTTCGAGAGCGTTTAAAAACAATGAGTGAAACTTCGTAGAAATTACGTGCCATCTGATATTGCAACATGTAGGTATACGTCGAGAGCTGATATATGTGCATACCCACGCCGGTGACTGAGGGGGCTGAGGCGCACGTCTGCAGATTTTTTCCTCTGTTCGCGTGGGATCAAATCCTGCACAGGACGCGGCGGTATATCTGGGTGGGTACCAGTAGTTGAGACAATTCTACTGACGAGAATTGTACTTGTCAGGCTACTGGGATTGTTGCACAGTAAACCAAAAACTGTGGTTCACTTGCAACATTTGTCAGGTTAATTTCTCAATCTCCTCTTTCTGCGTAAACAAATCACCAAGATTTTTCTTCAGAATTTTGTCCAGGAGATCTAAAATCTGAATAATTAAAAAACACAAAAACATTTTTGTTAATTGAACAATAATTTAAAATTCCCTTACTGCACATAAATATTTTAAAATCAGATCAAAATATTATAATAACACTGTAAAATGCAATTATGCGCCTGGCTAACTTTATAACAGATTTTTCTAAGCATTTTATTTCTTATTATCCTAAGAAAACATTTAAACTTGGACCTCATTGAAATGTTTTCTGTTGAATTATTCATACAACTTTATTGAAATAAAATCGTTTTTCCGGATACCATCTGGATATATCGTTGCGATAGAAACCTTCAACCTTTATGCAGGTAGACATGAATTGTTCCTTTTAGATGAGTATTAAGTATACATGGCCATCTTTTACTGCTCGAAAATACAGAAGATTTTTTCCTCTTAAAGGGATTCTGTGGCTTCAGAAATATAATTCTTGTCTTTAATCCTCTTTTCACTAATCTTCCCTTCCCCAGTTTGAAGGAATAGTCAGTTAACCATGTGAATGCTCTGTGCAGATATTATCTTCCATTAGTTCTCGTTTTCAGTACTACTTAGGACTACGTACATCTTTAGCAAGTAGCCCATTTGAAGGTTATGATACATTACGATTATTTATAAACTGGTTCTTTGTACTAAATTACAAAATCTTTTCAAATGTACGCATTATGGCATTAGATAAAAATGTAAAACCCGATATGTATTTTATCTTGGTAGTTTATAAACAAGTCACCAGTGAAACGAGACTGCATCAACCCGAAAAAAATTAACAAAAAGGAGAGAACTCAATTTGAGAACTCCTTCCTTAGAGGAAAATACTATATCGAAATACTTGATCGAAACCTTACTTGGAACCCTCTGTTAGAAAAGGTAAATAAAGCTACAGCAATTTTATGGATTTGTAAACGGCTTTTAACTACAACCGGTGGCCAAAATTTGAACAAATAACAACACAAGCAAACTTGCGAAAATTGTAAGGAGTCTAAAATATCTTTTCAGGTGGCAATTTTTCAAATGACAGTGCCCTCAATGTAATACTGAATAATACTGAACTCATATGGAAACGCCTCTGATACCAATTGATACCACGGTATTATATCACTAATGAAGTCGTACTTCATTCTTCTTCCAGTTAGGACAGAATGAGCTATTGCCAAGATAAAATGATAAAATCTTATTTGCTCTCATTAAAGCCCATCCCATCATAATTAGCGAAAAGCAGTTTACATACACCTGTTTGAAAGTAATACAATATACGCAGGTAATAATGCTTTCGGTTGACGTATTCGAGGTAGCATATTATCGCAGGAGTGCAAGTGAAAATGAATGAGGTACACTCATTAAAGCTGGTATTGTGGAAATGCATTACCTCAGTTAAAGGATAGAAATCGCTTTGCGATACCACCTCCCTCTATGCATGACCTTGTTTTCCATTTTTCCAAGTTAGATTGCTCTTAATTCTTACTCTGTACAAAAGCAGCTGTAAGTTCCCGTTGAATGGAGTCTGAACAATAGAAAATGACGAGAATTGTCCCTGTTTCCTGTACAAAAGGCTGAATAGTCATGGAAGAAATCATGACAGTTGCCGAAGAAATGAGCCAAGTCTATTGTTATACTTCTGCCTTTACGTAAATGTCTTTCGTTTTGCAGGGCTCATCATCACAAACGGAGAAAAGTTTTCCATATTCATGTGAAATGCCAGAAACGTTGTAACGTGTTTTTCTTGTAGTATTTCACCTTTCCTTCTGCCCATCACACCCCGGAAGTTGCCAACAATAAAGAAAGTTTTCTGTTTCCTGCCAACTTCCTATCATGTTCTATACAGCGGTAGTAGTTCAAATGTTTATGATTAAACGAGGCATCCAGGTGATTTCATGAAATTCAATTGCCATGTTACCCACAGCCATGCCCTGAAGAGATTTGGTCTTACCTTTACCGGTGCTTTGTACCGTATTCCCCAAGGGTAATTGCCAAGGATATTCAGGGAAAACTTTATTTCCTTTGCAGCTCGATAAAACTCTGAAGGTTTTGTGCCCTTTGTGAATCTGCTTTATTTCTTTCAATCAGATTGCATCATATCGTTGGATATTGGGTCGTTTATGATCTGATTTAGGTTTATACGACCTGAATTTCTCCATTTATTTTTTATTTGCGATTACTGGGACGAGATCTATTCACATGGGTAAACGTGCATTGAATTCAAGTTTTTTAAGTACTTATCGTAAGTACAATGGACTTTTAAGAAAAAACTTCTAAGTCTACAAAAGTCGCAAAGGAATTTATCTACAAAAAGTAAAAAAAACCCATAAATAAAATTAGAAATAAATTAAATTATAGAAAAATGATAAGTAAGTTATGATACTCACACAAAGCAATCGATTCAATTATTGTTCATCCCTAAACACCATTCCTTAAACATTTGGTTCTCCACAAGAAGTTTCGTTGTTATTCAAAATTCTCTTTCCCACCCTCTTCTTATTACGGTTTACTGAAATCTGGAAACATCGAATTGTTATTAAATTTATTCCTAAAATACAAATCGCTGATCCGTCAATAAAATTTTTCCAATTTCTTCCTGTAAGGATTTATTGCACAACAACGTTTAATTTGAAATTCGAGACATTAAGATAAATTGAAAAAAACTTGGCATCTGCCCTGCTATTCATTATTAATCTTCTTATCCGCACAAAATTCATCATAATTTTGCTTATTTAGATAAAATTAGAGATATTCCCACAAACAATAAGACGTAATACCTCCAGTAATAAAATTCCTTGTTAGTGACTCCAACCGAGCAGATTCAGATAAGGTACATAAATCAATAACCTGAAAAGCTAAATAATCAGCTGGATGAGGTTTTCACAGTGGGTAGTAGGTCGATAACGGACTTGATTAATTCCATTCAAGCTGGTCACAGAAAGTTGACAACATTATTATTTGTTTTTGTTTCAACACTATTTACCTAAGATAAGCTTTAAAGCCTTTAAAGTAATTTTTACCCGATTAAAGTTTCATTTCTTGAATTTTTATTCTTGGAAAATTCGATCTCAAAAGAGATAATAAAGCCTAAGTATCATTTCTAGGAAATATGGCAAATGGGATTCAACTCTCTAATTTCTTTAACGGCTAATTTTACTGTATGCGGTACAACATTATCGGGATCCGAGTGCCATAAGTCCTACTTTCCGCTGAGAGCAGATTCATTCATTCCATTAGTCAATCATTAGCTCCGATTACCGGGATATGCATGTTAACTGGCCATCCTTAGTAGATGCCAATGATTGAAATATTCATACTCCCTTTAACTGCTTTAAAAAAGCAATTCCGCTACAGAAGATATTTCAGTTAAAAAAAGGGGCGATCAATCTCAATAAAAACATCATACCTGAAACACTCGAATTTCATATGACATTTGCTTTTACCTTCAGAATATTAGATATTATTTCCACTTACGTTATTGAAAATACAAAGCTTAAAATATGCTCACATGTGTACTAAACAACAATCTACTTACAACATAAAAGGGGACATTCTCCCTGCGAAGAATATCCTCACCTATCTCGTATCGATTTAAGTAATGTGCCTGTTTACATATCGTCGCAATCAACATGTGCGGAACTGAATTGTTTCCGTATTGCTCCCGGGATATCACACATGCTTGACTATGTAAATCTAGTTATATGTTTCCTCAAAAGGGATATTAGGGCATCTCACAAAATGCTAGGAATGTAATTTTACGCCTGTTAGCATTTATAAATGAATTGGAATAAATTATTATCACTTGTACGAATATAACCTCATTACGAATTTCTGAATAACAAAAATTTAATGCAGCCATGAAATATTATTTTTGGTGATAGCTAATATTTTTGAGCTATTATGGGATTTAAAGTAAAGGGCATAGAAGTTTTTCCCATATATTCCCACACAGATAGAAAAACTATTAAAGGTGTAGATCTGAAGCCTAAAGATCATAAGAATTAGTATCTGTAGCAGGTGAAGGTTTCACAAGCGCTTTCTACATCAGTTCTTGAAGAAAATGAAAGAATTTATGTTGATTGCAACTGGTTATAATTTGTTGAAATTGAGAATTGTCCATCTGATTTTAGGTCATCTTGGCAGGCGATTTCAACTTGCACAATGAAATATTTGCAACAACACTAGTATGGTTTTTATTCTGGATGCCTAACCTTGTCTTCGTTAGGGAGATCAATCAGATTACATAAGCTGTAATCTTTCTTGGTCAACGTGTCGATTATTGTGGTCCTTCGAGTCGGATACGTTGGACGCAAAATTCAGAAACAATGTGACTTGAGACCCGAAATGGAGAAGGAGTCGGCAACGTTTTAGATCTCCCTACGCATCATAAATGCGAAATGGGTAATGTTGATATAACCAAAGACTGGGGTAGCTGTTCTAGTTCTGTAAACAGAAACGAAGAATTTTTGTTTTGTACATAAGTGTTGAGTGCAGAAATCGATTCGACTGGTTGAGGGACAACTTATGCAGATTAATTGGGAAGCACGAGGGATCAGAAATTTCTGGCAGGGTGACAACGAATGATTATTGTGAACTGATGCTCCGAGAAAATCTTGGAGTAATGACCATTCCTTATAATCTCCTGAAAAACCGGAATTTTTTCAAAATCTTCGAAAAATGATTGTTACTCTTTTTTTAAGGTATTGCCTAAACTCAGGGGACAACCCCATGATGCACACAGCACAGCTTAGGCGGAAAGAAATTAGAGAATAGGAAATTGGAATTGGAATTTTAACCTGAGAAATGTTGCAAGTGAGCCACAATTTTTGGCATGAGATTATTGTGCAACTTTCCAGTGGTTTCACAAGTACAATTCTCGTCAGTAGAATTTCCTCAATCACTGGTGCCAAGATAAACCGTCGCGCCCTATACAGAATTCGAATCTATGGCCACAGAGGAGAAAATCTACGGGCGTCCACCTCAGCCCGCACGGCCACCAAAGTGGATACTTAAAACTTGAGAGAATAATTCACCAGTTTAAAGTTTTCGAATCAGTTCTATCTTAATATTTATTTCAGTAGAAGCAGCAAGAAAATAATCTGAAGGAGGGTCATCTGGTTCTAATGCACGAGGACGACCTTCCACCATTCAAAAAGCTGCTGGAATTTGTGATTAAGTATCATCGGGAGGCAGACAAATTGTTACGTTTCATCACGTTTCGACCTCAGCAGGACATCCTACACTGATCGATCCATCAATAAGGTGGTCAAGTTGTGCACATGTTAAGAAGCTACACTCTCAACAGAGTGAGGATGTTTGAAACTGTTTCATACATTGGCCTCTAAATCATCAAATCAATTCTCAAATAATTCAACATCCACACAGATGAGTCACTGCGAGTCCACCTCTCAAATAGTGCAGGAGAGTACCTGGACACTTTGCAGCAATGCGAAAAGTACTTCACGAAAATTGTCTGTGCTTATATACAAATTTCACACAAGACCCAGATTGGAATTTAGTTTGTTTAGGATGACCCTATTTTCTAAGTCGAACGCTTTTGTAGTAGACTCCTACCAGCTCCACTTTCTTCTGATCATACCCTAGTGGGTTCGATTTTTTTTACCCCAGTACAGATTACCAGACATACTGAATATCGTGATGTATGGAATGGAGAACCCCCTCCTCAACAACTCCAACCACTCTCATATATTCTTCCGCCGAGACTCAATAACAACAAATTCCTATTACTTTAAAGTAAATTAAACTTGGACAGAAAGCAACTATACTGTTTCATATTAATCTCGAAAACCTCAAAATTAAGGAGTACAAGAACCAAAGTAATTTTGCCTGCCTATTATGTTCTAGTGTGTCATTAAGTTTTCCTGAAAGTCACAAATCTAATATGTAATTAAGGCTTCCACCCCATAAATATAAGAGCAATAAACATTTTGAAGGATGATGCTTCCTGGAAATTCCCAAAACGCACATATAACTTTTCTCCTGACGAGCGCAAAATCAATTTGCACAGGACATCTTTGCACGTTACAGTTTAAAAATGGCTACTACAATAAAATCCCTGAAAATGAAGGGATGGAGGGCAGGATTGTTCCCTATTCTCTGTGTCTGTTCGGATAGTATTTTTTCAACGTTCACTAAAGTAAATTGGTTTTACTCACGAGTGAAAAAGTTTCAGCTATCCCATTCGGCATCCTGGCAATATTCCATTGTACCTCAGGATAGACTTTTGAAGATCAAAAAAAGACTTTGTTATTTAATGTGATAATGTATTGAGAGATTTTATGGAGCTAATGAACTAGAAAATTAGATACTGCCGATTTCTAAGGTAAATTCAAGAAAATAAAAGCATCCTCGGGGCTTAGGATCGTCTCTTGTATTTATTTTCACTGTGAAACATTTCTGAAAGGATACCCACACCCGCAGAGGCAGCCCTTCTTGGTGATTATTCGAGTTAAAGTCCAGTAAACTGAATAAATATACATACGAAATATTTCGTCTTAGTTCAGTGAAGCGTAGAAAACACACCCGATATAAATTTCATTAAGTTATTCAAGACGTCATCTTTCAGCCAGCTGTCATAAAATTTTCCGCAAGAAATTTTCACCAAAAGTTTCAAAGACAATTTTAAAATGATAACAACTTTTTAACAACTTCGCAGGATTCCTCCCTACTCCGGTCGGAAAGTGATTTGCGATTGAGGAATTTTTAGGAGATAATTCTCTTCTGCCGTAGCGCAGACTTTTCATTCATTGTTGACTCCAGCCTTTTACGGCTGATAATGTCGTTTCGAGGATACTTTTTGTGAGAAACTGCTTTCTTTGATGTCTGAACATCTTAGCGAAGAAAACTGATTAAAAATTTGTACCGCGTGATTAAGTAGTCCTTCGGCTGTTTGTAGCTTCAGACAGATTTCTTGTTATTAAATAAAAGTTATTAGAGATTTTTTCTTCCGCTTATTTTCATTCGTGCAGTGCAGAGGCTTATTATTAACTTTTTTTGTGCACACAGCACAGCTTAGGCAGGAGTATATTAAAGAAGAGAAGATTGAGAAATTTTAACCTAACAAATGTTGCAAGTAAGCTCCAATTTTCGGCATGAAATTTGTACTGTACAAAAATCCCAGTGGCTTCGCAAATACATTCTCGTTAGTAGAATTGCCTCAACCACTGATACCCAAATATATCGTCGAGCCCTGTGCGGCATTTGAACCCACGTCAACAGAGTTGGAAATCTGCAGAAGTGACCTCAGCCCGCTGGGTTACTGACGTGGGTATTGAATTGCATTTAATTCCTTCATTTTTTTGATGATAGATTTGTCTGTGTGTGCGTGTGTACGTACATTCTTACGTTCGTTAACCCTTTTTCGTCTCGAATATCTCGAGAACAAAATTTGATGTCGACCCTGTATCAATTTCATTCGACGCATAATTGCATAATAAACACCTGATAAGGTTTGCAAAGAATTTGAATTGGGGGGCTTTTTTGTAACAATTAAACTTTCAAAAGCAAGACGAAGTGGCGAATTGAGAAATTGACAGTGTGGATAGATCAGTCGCACCCAGTTTATTTGAATTGTGTATTTCACATGGATTTTCAATTTGGGATAATAAGGAAATAAAGCATCGTATTAAGATCATACATAAATTTAATTCATTTCCAATGAACTTCCTGCAAATGCCGTAACTAATTGAATTTCCCAATTAATGGCTTTCTTTAATGAATGCAAAATCAATAACAATTGCTGTAATTCAATTCACTCCAGAGAACAGATTCAGCAGCAGGATAATGCATTTTGATGTTTGGAGAAATTAAAGACCCCAGGGCATCATGAGCTGCATGCACTACATCTAAACGTATGTATGAGTGTAGTACCTATCATATTTTTTTAAATTTATTTCCCAAGCAAAATTCAATTTTCCTAATGGCAATATCGATTTCACAGGATGACATCAAGTTTATGGTGTGCTATAAACGCATTTCCTTTACGACTAGCACTTAAAATTCTTGCTATATACAGATATGGCTTTGACCATTTAAACAAACCGTAAAACATATAGTGCAGTTCTCTGTATTTACGGATCATATCAGCCATAATAGCGCAATTATTACCAATGTGCAATGGCCTCGAAATTCCACATGAGACGCACGTTGGATGAAAGCTTATATGCAAGCTTATTGTGATCCCAAAACCATTCAACCCCCTTATGATTACATTTTAATTGCGTTCTCATTAAATCTACCCTTAGTACTTGGTGTGTTGTAGAATACATATTTATTATATGTACAACAATTTGAAACATGTTGCATTACGATATCAAATATTCTTAAGATTATTATAAGCTGCTGCTGCTGCTGCTGCTTCCGCAAGAACACTTTGACATTATTCATGCAATAAACTCTATGTATGTATACATAGCCATGGATCTGGTAAAGATTGCAATTTATTTTGAAATTTTTATCTGTAAGTGCAACGAAATTCAAATTGTATTCTAATTTGCCGAACGAAGTAAAGATTTTGGAAGCTAGAGCCAAGGGTATCTATTTTTATAATAATCGATTTAATTGAATGAAAAATGCTATCATCAAAATCAATTAATAAATAAGGATATTATTTCATATCCATGCTTTTGATGATCATTTGTAACTCTGTAAATACGTACCTACACGATGTAAATGTTTATCTGCTATGTTTCAACAGTGTAACGATGGAGGTGAAATGATGAAAAGAGAGAGAGAGAAAATAAACCTTATAATATTCGTGATATTTCAATGGATTAATTAAATACTTGGAACAGTGCAATAATTAAAATAAATTGAATTTAACATTGTTTTTCATGTACATATGAGCTGTTTATTTTGAAAGTGTCCTAAGTCCTAAGTGGCTGCTAAAATTGAAAAATGTGAATTTACCTCTACTGACTTTCAATTGGCAAAATATATTTTCCAATATCGTGTAATATGAAAAATTAACAAGTACACTAGGTACTCCCCATAGAAATCCGTTCAAATTCACTTCAGGGAAATATTCAGTATGGGCAAAAATCTAAGGAGCCTGAGACCACTTTTGCAACAGCGGCGGAGCAAAATGGAAGTTCTTCTCTTTAGAAGGAGGCAGATCCATCGGGGATGGAAAACATTCTCTAGTCTTCCAATCAAGGTTGTCACTCAACAAAATATTTTTGAGCCAAATTTTCCGAGAAAAAGAACCAATGCAGATAAAAAAAAAGCCAAATCAAACACTATTACATAAACATATATTTATTATACATATTTGTAGACAAAACATAAATATATATTCTTCTAAAGAGGTTCGAATTAGTTCCAAAATTTTCAATTCTTGAATCATATTGAATTTTTATAAGAGTAAGTGCGAAAAATCTTCTTTTTTGCGAGTAATTAGAAAAAAACGAGTTAAAATTCAAGATAAAGTAGAAAGAAAGCAAAAGAGCCATTTAAGTCTAAAAAGAGCCAATTTTAAAAGTTTTTTTTATGCAGAGCTACAAATGGCTCTATAGAGCCAAAGTGCCGTCTGTTTGGTGCCATCAGTGACGACACACCGTCGTGAAGAACAGAATCCAGTCTAATTTCGCACAGCTTTCCTTCCGTAGACAGTATACGAGCTACACTCGTATAATGTCTACGCCTGCGAAACTATCCCTAATTCCCCGCACAGTAAGTTTTCTTGTTGGCAATATTAAATATACCATACTTTTAGGTATTCCAATATCTTCTCTGATAAGTGTTAGAGGCACATATGGGAGATTTTCATAAGATCATCGTCCATTTCAAGAGGATCTCTGAAGGTCCATTACCTTCGCCATGTACGATTATATCAGAACTACCTCAATTGACTTCTCTATTTGATTATAGTGATTATGATTACAAGTTATTTGTAAAGAATATATCAAAGATTAGTAGATTAAATGCGGTATTTTAATTAATTACGCAGAAGGAAATGTAATTATTATAGAATTAAAGTGGAAGTACTTACCAGCTAAATTAGAGAATCAATTACATTTATCATTGGATGTCATAGGCGATAATGGGCTACTATACGCATTACCCAGAATCAAATTGCGGCTTCAGGAGAAAAATTCATAATGCGATCTAACCAATTACATTTCCGCATTACTTTTAAAAAATTGTAATTCAGGTGGTAAGGATTGCTAAAAAAAAATTACAACCAACAGTATCTACATTTGTTTTGGATTAAAAGCCATGAAATATTCATCAATTCAGTAAATACTTCTAGGGTCAATACTTTACCTCATTTTCTGCTGGATAATGTCAAATCTCCCTTAGTGATGATGATATTCGTGAAAAAATCGTTACAATGAATAAGAAAGTAGGAAAATTTGACCTGTTTTGGACTCTATTCTTTCGTATCTTCTAATTGAAAGTTCCCAGGGAAACGATGATGGACTTGACGAAGTAAGTATATCAATCAATTTTAAAATCATAAATCATTCCTTACTTCCACATACAATATTTTGCTCCTCCTCTTCCCACACAATTTTCCCATGAATATTAACTTTTTCTATTTATTATACGATTATTCCTTAAATTAATGAACTCAGTGCTTTTTCTGGATAAGGAATATTAATTTCTTATAGAATCGAACTTCTTGACTCTATAGCAACAATAACGTTTACCTGCTTACTTTCCCTATTATTGATTTGGGCACAATGTAAATAAATGTTCGTTTTGTTCCAAATTACGTATAATTCCCAAGGGATTGTTCCCATTTTCCTAGAGAATATTATTTGGATAGGATCATGGTAGTAAGAAAGACATTTTTCATTAATTTTACGGTTTCCTTCATTGAAATTCTCTTCCCTCTTTGTTGCTTGAATATTCTGACCTACTTTTCCTTTATTATCATGATTACGCATATGAGTTGCGTTAAAAAAAAAATCATTCCAAATCCGTCTTAATTTCATGATGCCTTCAATTTTTATGGAACGTCATGAATCTTGATTGCTTTAGGGATATTTCGAAAATAATTCAGGACTCCATCCTTCACTTGGGCTCTACTTATTTGTCATTCCCTAAATCTTTCCGTCAGTTTCAGTATCTCAGCGATTCCCATAGTTATATTTAAAGTTAAAGTAATGCTCTTTAAGAGACTTAAATCACAAGTCTCAATAAAATAAAAGAAAATACAATTTTCTTCCTGAAAAGAAATAATATTCTGAATAATGCTCGACTGAGGAACTCCATTCAGACCAGACCAATTCAAATTAAGGGAATTTAAGCCTCTCAATAGAAGCTTTTCCCTTTATCGAATACAATAAAGTAAAAACGCAGACGAATCATAATGACAGGCATATTAGACGGTTATTTCCAAAAAGCGTTTTGTATTTATTGTGCAGGTTTTAGTATAATTATCATAAAGAAATGTCGTCAGGTTGAAAATGAGTTTTAGGGCATAACAATAATACTAAAGAAATTCTGTTGTTTTTGTTTCCTCACATTTTAGATCTTTTATTATGGCATTGTCGCTTGCAATTTCAAACTATTTTAGAGTAATACATTTAAGCTTATGTGCTTCTGAGTTTTCCTGCCTTAATGTGAGAAATAATGTTCGCCGTTGATTTTGAGCATATTTTACAAGATGCTTTATTGTTTTTGTTTTCGATCCAACTAAAGGACTATGTCCACCAAGTAATAAAAAACTTATATTTTCGTTTTAAATTTTTTTTTACCTTTACCTTTATTACTCTTATGGGGAATCTGATATTTCAAATGAGCCAAACAGTAGAAGCATTGGAAAATGCGACGTTAAAATTTGACATGAATTAGGGCTTTCCAATTCTTTATTTTTTTGTGTTTCATCTTTTTCCATATTGCTATCCATCTAAAATCTAAAATAACAAGCTGAGATGGAATGACTTTGGAGAGAGAAAGCCCAGGTGCTCAGCTCAATCAGACGAGCCGTATCTACATAGGTGATAATATGATAATATTATATGTATTATAAATGATCCAATAAATACATCGAAATAATTTTGATATTTTTTTATTTTAATGTTCTTCTTATTTTTTACCTCCTCTTCCGTTGTCAAGATGCATCAGCTGGTGCCGGAACGGAGTCGGCAGTATCAATAATTTTCCATAAATTTCAAAATTAGTTTGTTTGGGCATTTCTTTAACTTTTCAAGAAACTCTGCATCAAATGAAAAACTAAAACATAAGAATCATGTCTCATGTGTTCCCAACGTAGTTATGTTGAATAAATTTTATATAATTTGGTCGTATGGCTAGGATATTCTGGGGAGAAATTTATAGGATATCTACAAACTTTGAAGTAATGAAAGGGACTTTTGTGCGCTAGCATAATTGCTGTCATACACACTGTATGTCACTAGTACGAGTACTAGTAACTTTTGATAAAAGAGGTTATCTAAATATTTTGGAAAAAATACTTTTATAGTGTAAAAGATTTAATTCGACATGTCACTTCATACAGCCGTACAATTTTTATTTAGTTTTTTTTTGTTATTAATTATGTAAATATTTATTTTGAAATTTAAAAATCTGATTAATCACACTTTCCAGAGCTTGAGTCGGGGGACAATACTACAGAAATTCACTTCTCTGAACTGAGTGATCTAGACATAAAAGACCTATGAGATCATAAGAGCTCTTTCCCTTATATCCTAGACGCAGCGTTGCTAACTATTAGTACAATTAGATGCTAATTAGTAATTAAGTAACTGGTGACTCACAACCGTATCCTTAATTAACAAAATAACGTGTTTTACTGTCAAATTGGCTTTGACCGAAAAAATAGATTAAAGCAATATGTTGAAATTATATTCCTCAATACTAAGAATTGGTACTGGAAAGACAATATGTATTATCTTCAAGAATGTATGTAAAAAGTAATCCAGAAATGGCACAAAAAATAAAATCTGTGTTCAGCTACATACATACAGCATATCTAGGATATTATATGTGCGAATCCTAAAAATGAGCAAAAAAGGTCTTATTTCAGTTTATGAATTTGAAATAGAAATTTCGCAAATAAATTCTAAGCCCCGGCATCATAGTAAAATCTTTGGCCTCCTTATTTGACTGAAAAGGTTTCGTTTGATTTTCTTATAAAATTTATGTATAAAAACTTCACAAATCTACGGATTTATGCTTGTCTACAAAGTACGTGAATTTCTTGTACACGAATAAAAAATCTCCCAGCTATTTTCTTTAATATAGAGAATTTGCTTCAAGAAAGAAAAATAGAAAACCTCCAATTTCAATACTATACGAGAGTACTCCATTCAATATATCCTACAGCTGACTATACATATAAACAGACATCGTGGCAGGATACGTGCCCAGATTGGTGCAAAATTTATTCAAATCCACCCTTGAACGTGAAGTTTTCAAACGAAAGTAAAACGACACAAAACTCTGACTAAAGATGTCATCTTTGGAGTACAAATGCAAATTTTCCTGTTCTAAGGAATGAAAGATACTTCTTCTTTTCTTTAAACACGAAAAAAGTATGTGAAATGCTTTCATTGTTTTCTTTGAAGTTTGCTCGCCTGAAATAATTGCGACGAACATGTGCGTTTAATGTCTAAATCTGCATAAAACGAACTTTACTTTGAAGGCTCATTGTACGTGGAATTCCTGCAGTAATTTAATTTTGCGTTCTTTTCCTTTTGCTGTGAAAGAATGCCTGCATCCAGAATTTTTCTTCCAAACAGGAATAACTTATGGTGAAATTGTTGTTTTTTAGAATTTACATTTTTACGACCTTAACAACAATGTATTTTTTTTTTGTAATGCAGAAATCCTCTTTGTTTATAACATTTTTTACAAACCACTCAAATATACCATTATTCCGAAATTACATTTTAATGTACAGGTTGTTACATATTTACGTGTTACACGTTCTGGATTCTTAAAAAACAGACTTCATATAAAGGTACTTGATATGAATAAAGCTCATAAAATGATAATAAAAATCCCGCTGAGTTCTACGAGAACAAAATTATTATTCACAGTAAAATTCACTACGCCTTTCAGTCTCATCACATCCAGAATATCAACGTGCAGCTCAAACAATGGAATAAATACCGTGCACACTCCAATTTCAACCCCCTTAGGGGATGTCATGGACATCACATGAAGTATAACCAACTTTTGATGTAGGTACACAACAGAAATGGCTGCATTACGGACTTGTCCAGGTACTCGAAAACTCTAAATAATTCAACTCATCTCAACTATGTGTGTACACCCGAGCTTGTGTCTGATGGGACTAAACAGAGGTCTTTCTAGTGCAGCTGGTCCAAATAATTTCATCTGGTCAGTTGAACAATAGAATTGAGATGAATACCTGTTTTTAAAGGAGCATTAATATGTGACTGCACCTTTATGAAGATAAAACATCAACAACTTATATCACCCTAAGAAAAATTCACCAATAGCCGCATTGATATGCTGATGTGTAAGTATATAACCTACGAGAGTCTCTAAAACCTGGGATGATGATTACGACAATTACCGTATTAAAGCAGTTTTCATGCATGAAATTATAAACACATTCCAACAAGAAATTTCCGCATTGATGAGCATGTCAGCAACAGACAGCTTACTTTTTTCGATTGCAAATATTAAAAAGCTAGCATGGTGAATTCTCTACTTCGTAAAGAGAAAATATGGCGATTATAATGAACTTAATTTTTTTGATCGAAAAAAAGGAACAAAAGGCGCCTTCTTTAAAATACCCTTCCAACAATGCTTGTTTCACGTTTTCAATTTTACTTTTATTGAGAAATTGTTAGCCGCATCGCAACAGGAATTTATTACAACTTTCCACAAAATTTGAGAATGTTTACAGAGAATTTCAACAGCGATCAACCCCACCGATAGCCATTTCGTAGTAACTAACCGTCGTTTATTTTTTTGACTGTTCAGTTCACGTTTCACAAAATTGATTTTCAATATTTACATCAAGTAAACCCAACCAAATCGGTATGAATGAATTTTACTTTTCGTTTATTATTATTTTGTTTATGCGCTAGAAAAGAAAAAAATAATTATATTTTGATTGTTATTAAATTATATACAATTTTTTTTATGAGGGGTACTCAACGTTACGAAAATTATAGAAGCGATGGACAGATGTCGAAATTTTGGGAAACACTGGTCTAGCATATAGAGAAGTCAGTGAATTTTTTAGTGTAAAAGTAATGCTAAAGGTATGACTTGTTTTCTCTAAAATGCTCCACTCAGCTGTCATTCAAAAATTATCAAGTGCAGATACATCCTTGCAGAAAAGGTTTCGTTTTGTATGCACCTAATTTAACTCTAATGCTTTATATTCATGAATGTCGCCATGAATTCATTATTTAGACAACTCCAAATTTTTATCTCCAAAAACCGAACTTCCCTAGAGCTATACCTACTTAAAAAAGAATCTTTTGCATTGACACGTAAAGGATTACCGCATTGATACTGCGTTCATGCATGAAATTAAAAACTGGTAAAATCATATAATCTTCAACACTAGAATTTACTGCTGGGAAGTATGCCTCGTAGATATTCGCAGTCGTGTGTTTTCGATTATCACACCTAGAAAATTTCGAATTCTCACGTAATGGGCCATAATTTGTAATAAAATGATAAATTTAATTTATACTGACGATTTTTTAAGTAAAAATAAAATCAAAAAATTCTGAAAGCCAATGGCCATTCTGTTTATTATAACATGTGCATTCATATTTAACCCCTTAATAAATGCCATACATTTTCCAATAAAATAAACAGAAGAAGTATAGATTATTGAAACATTGAAATCCCTCTCAGTTAAATTAATACGTTGAATGCCACAATTAACATAGAAGTTTTCGTGAGGACTGACTGGGTCTGGGTAGGGTAACCCCTACTTTACGCAACGTGTTAAAGGTAATGTAGCAGTGGAGTTTTAAAACCATTTTAGGAAGACAAAAATAAGAACAGAGTTATTATTACATCTTAATAAAATAACTACACAGCCCAAATGGGTTAAAGCGGCACACTACAAAAATTCCCCAAATAAATACGGTGTCATAATTCAAACTCTTTGAAATAGACATGTAACTCAAGAAGGTGTTCAAGAACTCATTGACCCACATCAACTGCAAACAACCAAGATGAATTGATTCCCTGACCAGAAACTTAAGTCCATCGAATGAAGCAAACTTCATTCTTTCCAATTAAGACAGACGATACTTACGTTGCCTCCAATTAACTTTGTTTACCAGCTACCAACTAAACTCGTTTTAATGGCAATTTAAGTCCTGTAGGGTTCTTTGTGTTTGCACAAATGAAACAAGTTTTGCTTATTCGAATAAACTTTAGTTCAAATGAATGGAATTGAGAAATTGTCTATATCACTTTTATTCAATTTTCCAAGAGAGCTCAAATGTTAAATTTCTTGATTTATTTTTATTTAAAGTTCAGACGGGTACTGGAGTCTAAACAACATCTGTCAGGTTAAAATTTTCCAATCTCCTCTCCCCTAAAATTTCTCTCCTCTTAGACCGTACTGGGTGCTTCATAAGGTTATTCCCTGAGCTTAGGCAATACCTTTAAATAAAGAAAAAAAAAACTATTACAAACCACTCATTTCAAAAAGGCTTTGGAAACTTCTAGAAAGATCGTTAAATTTATGTTGCAAAATTTTTAAAATCATTTTTTCCTTTTTTGAATAAAATTGAAGATTTGGATCTAGGAGCCTTGTCTACGAATACGTTCAAGTGCCACGAGATATTGATTGATATTGCCACGAGAGTTCTCCCGGGACGTATAGCGGTTACGTCCAGTAGTAACATCGTAACCAATATGTATACATCCACCTACCTCAGAAAAGTAGCAACATTAATGCCCTCTAACCGTAGCCCACTTTACACTAGCTCTTGGTCGAACTGACTTTTTCGTCAGCGATCCACCCAGGCGTAATATATTTGCCGAATTTTGAATTTGTTCGAAAATTTTGTCATGTTGAAATAGTAATAGCTGGCTTGCTCAACCTATTCGAAATCATAACTGCAGAATCGTTTTCACATTTTCGACTGATTACATCATGGATTCTGAACCACATAATGGTTTCTAGCTTTTATTCAGAAAAAGCCTGGACCAAAAGTAGTCGTTGGTGGAATTTGAACCCAGGAATTCATGAACCATGAGCCATCGCCATTAGAACATTAATCCCCTTCAATAATACTGAAAATATGAATTTTGTAAATAAAAACTCCTTTAAAAAGCGTTTAGTATTCATTTTAAATATTGCAGAAAATTGTGCTATTTACAAAATAAACCTGGCTAATATAGAAACGAACCACTTCAATTAACAAAAGGTATCAGAAATCTCTTAAGAAAGCAACTCAGTCGATCCTATATTAGTTTTGTCATTCAAATAATCAACCTGAAGTGGAGAATGATCCCAGTGAGATAAAATCAGTGTTTTCACAATTAAATGTAGTACTAAACGTTGCCAACACCAACCACTAAAAACTCCCTTGTTGTTAAAGAAAATCTTATCCTTGAATTAACACTAAAATATCTTGTAGATCTGTTCACCCAGGCATGGATATAGCATCACGATAAACGTCAAAAGGCAATTTGGACCCAGCGAACTCATCTGTTTCAGAATTGTCATTTTACTAACGATTTCTTAAGGGGGCGGGAGAGTTTCATAATAGGTCGGAAGCAGCATAAGACTCAATTTCAATTATGTTGCCAGTCCCCTGGGGATACAATGGTGAAAGTTTCACTTGTTCCCTTTGGGTAACATTAGCTCAAGTAGAGTGCGTTAAGACTTCTGTCTAATGTCTATCGCAATGAAAAGGATATCATTTTGTTGCCTTTCTTGTTCGTATCACTCCCTTCTGATGTCTTCCACAAATGCACGAATTAAAGCACAACAGGTGTTTCAAGGATTTAATAAACCCTACTCGTCTTGCTTATACGTTGACGCCATAAAATGGTTATTTGGCTTCCGTAATAAGAAGAAAACTCCCAAAACTTTTATAGTCGACAAATAAAAGAGTTTATAGAATGTAATGAATGGAAGGAAAGGCGAAAATTTAACAAAAACCTACGTGACTTAATTAGCACGCTAGGCTTATTTGGACCACTTGTGCAAAAAATATATTATAATTATTGCAAGCTACACAGATGGTGTAATGAGTCAGAATCTTTAACTATTCTCGAAACTCTTGGCTTGAATATTTACAATTGAGAAAATTGGATTAAAAAAAGGCAATCATAATGGATTTTATTATTTTAACTTCTTTTAAAGTATTATCAATAAAACAAAAATATAATGCGAAGAAAAAAATACAAAAAACCCTTAGTGCAACTTTCCGTTTAGGAACACTACAACTAAAAACTTAAAAATCAGGTTACTTTTACAAACCTTTTCAAGTAATGACGGTACTTTTTGTAATAATCCTTTGGCAGTATACTTTTACTCTTAAACAATATTACCTATAACACATAAAATTCCCTTTAATTTGACCCCAATTATCATATATAACTATTAAGATTTTTTTATTAATAACCAGATAAAAAGTGTTTTTGTTCATTCATATAAAAGGCATGGCTGAACGAACACACTTTTACCTAGTTGTTAATTCAAAAATTTTATTAGCTATATGTGATAACGTTGGTTCAAATTAAAGGGAAAAATACTGTTACTCTATTCCCTCTTGCTTTTGATAATTTTTTTGTTTTTTTCTATCGTTTGCAGATTGCAGTGAATTTTTATTTAGAATATGCATGAGATATTTTTCCCATTACTGGGTAATGCAAAATGTAATGACTTTAGTAATGACTTTAAAGCAATGTACTTATTCGTCAATTATTCAATGAGTTACAATTTACTCATTACTTTTCCCTTAATTTGTATTAAAGAAATAATGCATTACAACGATAATGAAATCCACTATTTTCTGCTAATTTAGTTCTTATTTTGATGATGGTGGCCAAATTACAGGCAAGAAGTTTTAAAATTGTATCAGTGAATGCAAAAAAGTACAAATACTAGAACTTAAACGTTTCACAAACTTTATTTAATAACAAAAATTATAAAACTTTTATACTGACGCGTTTCGTTCAACTAGGACATTTTCAAGACTGGGTGATTACTAAACTTGAACAATGGCTAGCTCATGTGCTATATGAGGTAATGATAACAATATCTGGATCAAGTAAAGGGCTTTTGTTATTAAAATCCAACTGATCATTAATTAAGTTGATAGCATACTTATGTTCTTTCCTGTTCTGTTCCAGGCAATTCTATTAAAGAGGGTTGTTTTTGTGAAGACACTGGGATATTTCACAGTAAAATTTCATGTCAAAGTTGTTGTTTGTGACATTTGTCAGGTTATAATTCACAACCCCCTCCCCTTAAGTCTAGTCTAAGCCGTACTGTGTGTATCATTGGGTTGTCCCTTGAGCTTAAGCAATGCCTAAAAATACATAAAAACATTTATAAGTTTTATACTTGTTATAATGAATGGTTTTAAATAACCCCTGTTTACCCCTGTTGATACCTGTTTCCTACCTGTTTCTTTCATTGATATCAAAAAGTAAAATAATACTTCACCATAAATTTTCCTTTGCCGGTAAGAAGTGTTGGTTTATTTATTTATTTATTATTCATGAAAAGTCGGTTACTTTAATTTGGAAACTATTTATTTTTAAATACGCTAATAGTTTTTTTCTGCATTGGTGTTTTGTTAAAGAACTCACATTATAAAATAATATTATTTTGAAAGCAATAGGAAACGTTCTATAGAAAGTAAAATTCTATCGATATAATATCATATATTGTATATTTGGACCATTAGTCTATTCTATTGTGAACAGACATCGACTTAACTTACACGCGGCTGTTACCTTCATACCAATTGTTGTTCCATTTTTATTGAAAATGTAACATTGTATGAACGGGCTCTTTCGTATTCTGTACACAAAGTCATAAGAAAATATGATATGTTTACCTCCAATCGTTGCAGGATATATGAGAAAAGTTTCCTCCATTTTAAATCAAGAATCATTGAAAATACAAACCTCATGCTGGATAAAATGATTTTAACCGTGAAATTGAAAAGAAAAATTTCCACATGAGTTTCTCCAATAATCGCTTTCGCTTCACGTCATTCATTCAATTACAAATCGCCTCGGAGAGAACAGCGAACTAAATGCGATAACTCCCTGTCCGTATATCACACAAGATAGTGGCGGCGATGACGTCTATGAAATTTCATTTTACTCGGAAAACTTCCGTTCAAATACCCTTTAATGATTTTCTGCTTAACTTTTAGAAAAGATACAAAAGTTGCACAACTCGTTAGTACACACAGATCAACGTTTTCGATTGATTTTTCTAAATCCTCCCAAGGATTTGTTTTCAATGGAAATACTGCGGCAAGGATTTGTCTTTCCTAGTTTGTGATGTCACTAAAGTTGGATTTAAGTTTCCATATATCCATCGTTACACAAACATAAAAGGATATTCGATAGTAAAGAGATTTGACTATTGACTGCCCTGGAACAAATTTTCGCATCCTTGCTCACTGCACTTCGTTCATTCTCAGCTACATATTTCCTTTTATATCATGAATTTAAAAGATTTGCCATTTCTTATTTGACTACAACATCTCAATTTTCAGTAAAATGACCGAACGGGGAATGTGTTATTGGCTCTAATATATTTTATTTCCAACCAACATAAGAATACCTCTGCACATATTTAAGAAATACAATAGAATGTGTAAGACCCTGTAAAATCCCCACAAGGACATCACAGGATAACCACCAAGGGTTCATTTGAAAGAGAACATGATCGGGGCAAGTAAGGTACCGTTGAAAAGCCACAAATTTCACAAGTTGGTTATGATACTTCAAGAAATCGATCGGTATAGCGCATATCGAATCATCACCGGAGACTGTATATAAACAAGCACTTATTTAAAATATTTACCCCTTTTTTAAGGTATTGCTCAAACTTAAAGGACAGCTCTGTGATACACACAGCACAACTTAGACGGAGGAAAATTTTAAGAAGGAAGATATTGCGAAATTTTAACCTGACAAATGTTGCAAGTAAGGCATAACTTTTTAGTGTGCAACATCCCAGTGGTATCCATATAAATCACCGTTCCTTTGCAGGGACGATGCCTCAATCTGCTTGGCCACCGAGCCTTAATCTGAAATGGGTGTAGCTGAAGCCCTACTACATATTCAAATATGTGTCGTTTTTTAAGTAGCTAGGTGATATCTCATATCCAGTTCAGTATAGTTATTTTCGAGGAAACTTGAAATGTTTGGGGGTTTACAAAATAATTTTAATGTTAGAAAATTTCCAATTAAATGTTGTGAAAGTTCCCAAAATAAAGTAGTCTGTAATTTTTAGATCCACAGAATGGCTAAACATGCTTTTAGGTTTTTTTAGATTAAGATATGTGTCTACCCCTCGGTCCCATCTGCTTATTTCTAATACTACACGGGCCATTTGCGCTTGTAGTGGAAAAATTTCTTTGTGTGAAACAAGTGCTTCACATTTCCCAATTTTACAGCCGTCCCTTAGTTCTTATTTCCATGACGAAACCCAACGAAACCCTATCAAACAAAAAGAGATAATTACAAATTTTACAGAGAGAAGCATGCTGTAATTTAAATTCTTTCCTCCTGTCATTTAAGACTGTTAATTCTTGCGACGTGCTATCTTTTATCTTTGAAATTTAATTACCTTCAGTAGATTTTGTGGTATTTAATTTTTATTCAAACGTACAAACCCACTGCAAGGATAAAATGGTACACTTCTCGCTTTAAACGGGGTTTAGAGTAACTCCTTAATTACTTCTTAACTTTCAAGAATGCTCTGGAGCTGGAGTCTGAAAGTATTAAAAAGCCTAACAAAGTTTAAAGGTTTTATAACACTTGAGACATCCTAATTAAAAGAATTTTTGTTACTTAACAACAAAATTAAAAAGCTCGAGATTAAAAGGAATTATGCAGTAGTGTGACTTTATGGTGTGTCACAAACTGTTTAAATTTGTTAAATGAAATAATATGACTTTGAAAATCATTTGTTATCCCTTTTGTTGTTAAATCTATTAAACATTTCTGTAATAAAATTTCCTTAAGAGAATTTTCCCCTTGCTTGCTTCTAGTTAGTGCAAAGAAAATTTCTTGAATTTCCATAAATTACAATAATTTTTATAAAACATCAAATTTTGATGAAGCAAGAAAATATTCTTTATTCAAACAAATTACTTATTTAAAATGCTAAACGCTTTCTGACGAACATAGGTCGAATTCTCTGCTGTACGCACACAGTTGCTCACAGCAAAAGTCAGTAATGATTGTTTGGCCAAAATGGATGATCCTTTCCATATACTACCAAACACTAAGTAAAATCTTCTGTGGATAGAGAACGTGTTTAGGCTGTCAGCTGTTGGATGCGTCGCGGTCGACCAAAGTCCTTCCTTTTTTAAGTTAATCCAACGTCAAATCATGTGGCATAAGGTCGACCCGTACGACCATTTAAAAATTGTCCAACTCAATCTTCTTCACTGTAGGATGGCAAGTAGGATGTATCGTTGCTTAGTGGAGGAAAAGTTGGATCAAGTTCTGCTGCAGGAGCTGTGGATCCACAAAGGTGCGATCAGAGGATTGACGTGAAGCGTAGGAACACTTCATCAGTTATCTAGAAGCAGAGAAGGACACCAAAATCAGAACATATATTATGTTAAGACATAGGATGCAGGTGGCTTTACTGCTGCATCAGTGCACGCTGGGCCCCACCGCGGTTAAGGCGGGTGCTCTCGTGGATACTTTTATGTACTTATCGTACATATCGTACATATCGTAGAGAATAATCTGAACGAAAAGTTGAAGACGATACTTAAGACTAAAGGAAGTGCTAAGCTACAGCTGAAGAAAACCTCATCAGCTGTGAATGATGCTTCTCGGGAAGCATACCTACTTACTTCAATAGATGATAAGGATCGCACTCCCTTGTAGAATGCGGAACTGAAGAGCCTAAAGAAATGGGTGGAAAGATCCGTTAAGCACACCATGAGGAATAATAAGCCACAAACGTGGGAAGTCAAATGCGAAGAGATAGCTGAAAAGAACTCTTCTACGACAAAAAAGGAATTCTTAGGGGGATTTCTGCTCTACCATATAGACTGTCTCAGAAGTTTGTGGATTACAGAAAATAGTCACTAAAACCCGGTCAGCCAAGATGGACTTGTTCGAGATGAAACATTGAAGAAGACGAATAGAATTCTTTCCAGGAAGCTTGGTCTCGGAAAGATCTTGAACCGGCAACCGGGATACAAAGGGACGGTAATACAGGGTGTCCGTCGGACGGACGGACTAAGTATGGACATGAAAAAATTCTGAGTCGCGTAAAAAAGATCAGTCGCGTCAAAATCGTTGAGCAAATATGACAACTTGCCTGCAGACTAAAAAAGGAAATAGACTGCCGAGCAAACAAAACAGAAGCATAGAACACTCAGGTGCTTGGTTTCTCTGACCACTGAGCATGGGAGCTTTGGATATTACCTCAAAAGGATCCCCAGGATGATAACAGCATACTATGTCTGGACGATAATAAGATGGCAGACCACATTCTATTCCACTCTCAACCTTGGTGAACAGGATAATGGCTGTCATTGTCAGTCCCATGGGGACGTCGGGGCGAAGCACAGACAGAGAAACAAAATGGACCTGAACTCTCGTATAAAATACGTGTCCCTGAGTGAAGCATTTTTGTTATGGGTGAAGAGCACGCAGGAAAGAGGGATTGACGTCTTAGAATAACATTTCCTCTTGGAAATTGTTGTTGCTTTTCTGTTAGCGCCTTAGAGGACCATAGGCACTATAGCAAACCCCTTCACCAATACAAGAATATAAACGCTTCACTTTCCCAGTTTTTCGCCAAATCCATTTCGTTATCTCGTCTAAGGCGCGAGGTTATTGCTTAGGACCATTCCGACAGAAACCTCTTGGCAGAAAGACAAAAATGGAACCGAATACAGTGTGCTGGAAACCATACAATTCTCCAAGCAGAAGATATTTCATTTATTCCTGCGCTTAACTCTTCTCATCGTCTTCCATTTTATATATACTATGCCATTATAGCACATCAATTTTATCTAGCTTTTGTGAAACGGTAAAAATTGCAGAAAATATTCGGGTGCAGCATTTCTACTTTTTCGCGATAAGAAATTATTTCACTAATCAGGAGACGTGTTATCTCAGTTGCCAAGAGTAGTACAGGCATCAGCTAGTACAACAGGTATCTTGCGCTATGTTCCCCTCATCATATCTGAGAGTAAGCTCCAACATTTTTATAGTTTAAATTTTATTACCACACAATAAGTTTGCAGCACAATCGAAATTCTGTAGCAGTTTGCACACCATATAGTATTTAATTACCAATTCTCCGCCCATACCTGCAAACTGGAGCTTTAACGCAAGGCGTTCTTTTCAGCCACAACCCTTCCCAGGTGCTCCATCAATTAGACAGTTTAGCTTAATTTAATGAGCCCGTAATTGTTTCAATGTGAAACACAAGAGAAAAATATAATTTCTGATTCAGTTCTACTATCAGCAGAGCAGCAAGAATTTATGTGCGTCCATTTGTGAAGGAGCTCCGAACAACTTTTTGTATCCCGTTTGAGCTGTATACCTGAACTGTGTATCCTTCGTCTGCACCCATTTTCCGCTAAAATGAATAGCAACACACCCGTTTATTGCACAGAGCAGCAGATGTCTGCAATATCCCCCGGGTAATTATAGCTGAAATGACCAACAGTAAACTAAAAACTTCAACTTGGATTCAGTGCTGTAGTTTATAGGAAACGTCTGTATCCTTGCGTACTACCTCTCGTAAATGGTACGGAGTGTTAAATGTTGGTTTACTGAATATTTTAGTAAGGAAGAAGCAGTACAGGAACTACGACCCTATGCTATAAATTATCCTTCGAATACCAAAATCGCTTTCTTCTGGGATTCAGTTGGAATTGTGCAGTCTTTATTATTATTTATGGAGTTACACCGTAAGTAATAAATAACTCAATACTGTTCCTCTAGCTTATACAACGCCAGCACAACCAAAACCTTAATCTCTTTATTCTGCTTGCTCTCGCCGTAAATTTCCTTATTTTAAAACCCCAACTCATGCAGAAGGACATTTCAAAATTTATAGAACTATTGTCACATTTGGTACTAATAAAATTATAGGGAACATATATATAAATATTAATAAAAGGGTCATAAACACGCATTTGTCTCTTGGGAAATATTGCTTCCGAAGCTATTTCTATTTGCCCTAAATTACAGTTACCATAGTTGAATATATGATTGTTTTAATACAGTATAATACTAACTGAACATGGACTCCGAACCATACAGTTTTGAAACATCCATGCATATTGAGCGGAAAGGCAAGTCTCTTAATTACTAAGCGATTCTGAAGAAACTCTCCAAGGTCGCCCTATCTTGGCGGTCAGGATTGCTCTTCCAGTCGCTGAAGTAACAGACGTGATAAATTACCCAATTACTTCATCCATGGTGCATCTACTGAAAGTAGTGGAATGCTTCGAAAGCGGCTTGACCAAACTCTGAAGCAAAACCAACACTCTACATGTTCGTCAGAATTCAGGATGGAAAGGGGAAGGGGGGCTCAACGATTTGATCGTGAAATCGAAGTACTTGTACGTTAGAGCATTCCAAGTGTTCTGGCAGAGGGACACCACGATTTCTCCACTATTGGGTCGCAGAGTAAGGAACCACGTAGCACTATCACCTGCTTTCCGTCCGCATTACATTATTGCAAAGAAATAAATGAAAGCTATGCTTAACTATTTATTTAATTAATAAATTACTTCAAATTTCCACACAATTTTGCTGAGCTGACGTCACGGCCAAATGTCATTTTTCCCCTCGAGCATACCTTGTATTCTGTATACCATACGTTCAAACGGATAATTTTATTGAACTAGGTCGGAACCATCTTGAAACGAATTCGAAATCATTGAAACCAGCTGACACAGATGAGGTGCCACTGGAATATTTCTAAAAAAAAGATACGGTAAAAGTGCTAGTGTTAATTATTTGCCAATTAATTCAGTTCCATGAAATTATTTTTTAGAATTTCATTGAAATCCGGTTAATTAGGACTAGTCCTGGGAGCAAACAAAGAAACCTTTACGATTTTTGAATTCCGCGCCTTGTAGTATATATTTTGACGTTTCAAGAAATGTCTAATGTGACAATTGTATCATTGCTGTCAATAGAGAATAGATTTTCATTAAAAAGATGTGATAAAATTGGGGAATTGATTTTAATTATTATCTTTATTGGACTTACTTATGATGCCTCAGGTGCGAAATCATCGCCCGAAGAAAACGGGCCATTTCAGCATCTCAGAAAATGTTGTAAACAGTTGCTTTGAAAAAAGATTTAAATATAACAAGAGCCCTAGCTGGGAGTTGCCTTCTACTTTCGACAGTTTATTTTCGGGAAACTACACTATTATGTATCTACAGGAATTAAGGAAGGAACTGAATGATGTTAAAAGCAAGCTAAATGATTACCCGATCGAAGAGTGGAGTGCGCATACAGGAAGAAGGAATCCAGCTGGGAATATCGCCGGCCACTTAAAGAACAAAGTTAAAGCTGAATTTGTTACTCAAGCTTGGTGCAAATTTTACGAATGCCTTCATCAATATCCAATTGTAAATGGACCAGAACTCTGTTCGGTCCATCTCTGTGAGGCACCTGGTGCATTTATTGCAGCCTTGAATCATTATCTGCACAGCACATATGATATTGTTGATGTAAGTTCCAAGTTCCTTTTTCTGTGCTTTCTACAAAGATATTTTCTAGTGGAAATGGTTAGCTACCACTTTGAATCCCTATTACGAAGGAAATGCCCTCAGCAACATGGTAGCTGATGACAGATTTATGCTTCACACGTTGGACAGGTGGATGTTTGGCACTGATTTTACAGGAAATGTCATCAGTAAAGAAAACATAATGGATATGGCACGTCGCTCGGAACAGCTGGGTAGAATAGAATTAGTTACCGCTGATGGCTCCATAGACTGCATGGAAAATCCTGACAATCAGGAAGAAATTGTTTTTATGTTGCACTACGCTGAAATATGCGCGGCTTTGATGATTCTATCTGATGGTGGCTGTATGGTTATAAAAACATTCACAATGTTCGAATCGTCCTCAGTCTGCCTCATGTACCTTCTCAATTGTATTTTCAGAGAAGTAAATGTATTCAAACCCGCAACATCCAAATGCGGAAACTCTGAAACATATGTTATTTGTATAGGATTGTGCAAAAGCACCCCAAATTTCGAACAAGTTTACGATGCGATGTTAAATCAGATGGATAATCAACAGCTTCCGCCATTATTTTCCGCAGAAATCATTCCAGTAGATTTTTTAGAGCAGCACATGGCATGTGTTCGATTCTTCATGAGTCGACAAATCAAAGTGATAGAGTCAAATATTAAGGCATACGAAACAAGGAATCCACATGATATAAAATTCTGTCAAACACTGCGAAGTATTGTCTGTGATGAGTATTTAAAACGTTACCAAATCCGACAGCTCCCAATTGAATATACTATCCTTTTTGATCGCCAAGCGACGGTACATTATGAATTTCATAAGAAAATTTACACAGGCTCGTATACTGCAAGAGTGCTTGAGAAATTTATGTCAATAGAGGAAAAGATTGAAATCCTGCACAAACAGTTAACAGAACTGCAAGAGCAAATTATTTGGCCTTATGAGGGCAACGAAGAAAATATTGGCAAAGATGACAAACGATTAGAAATCACCTTATCTATAGGAAGCCCTATTAGAAAAGTATGTAGCAGTCTGTTTGTACACTTGCATTTAATGCATTTACGAGGGAAAATCATTTCGTTAGGAATAGAAATCACTACTCCCTTGCATCACAAATCCAGTTGCAATATATTTTCATCTATAACCAACAAAATAGCTGAAATAGATTTGAAAGTAGGTGGGATTCATCATCAAGATGAAGCGGACTTTTTTAGATTGGTTATTTTAAAGTGTCTAGAAGTGGAGTCGACAAAAATTACATTTAAAAATATCCTCTTCCTCACGCACTATTCAGTTTCTATCATCAGATACATGTGGTCCAATGTTTTTTGTACGTTAATCGTGTCTAAAGAGCAAGAAGTTATTTTTGAAAACCTCAAGGATGACGGATTACGCAAGCTCAAATTACTACTAAATGAGCTTGAGTTGCCAAATCGACTTTGTTTTATTAATATTAAGGAATTACACAAAAATCTGTTCAGCGAGGCAATCATCAATTATAATAATGCGCTTCTATTGTCATTATGTCAGGAAAAATTAACAAATATCATAAATTGACTGTCTGTGTAATTATTTATTAATAATATTAATTATTACTACTGGAACATGTTTACATTCGAATGCATAATTTGCTTTTATTATTATATAATACCGTTGTAATTCTGTTCAATTCTGACCTGCATTTCTACCTACGTGTAGAGAATTCAAAGAGTTCTTTCAGAAATGCTTTTACCAACGGGCGTTATAACCTTGTATGAATTCTGAAACAGGTTTATGTACAGTATCGGACCATTCTTAAGCAAATAAAAAATGCATATCTTTCAAACTATGTATATAACATTTAATTCGTACTTATAATCTGGTTAAGGTCGTCAACTTAGCCACTACCACGCGGCATACCAGTAGTAGTCAGAATATGGTTTTTCTACGTTTCCTCTCAATATGATGGAAAGACTGCCAAAGTAAATACCGCTCTTCTATCTGCTATGATTCTATGAGTGTCCCCAAAAGTCTCGCTTTGTAAATCTAGCTTAGAAATCGTGTGGGAAAAGTTTTGGGAGATTCCATGATACTGTACGAAGTTGTATGGAAAAATCCGGGCAAGTCGCATTAAACAGACCTATTTATAGTTTTTGGCTGTAGTAGTCAAATGTCCAACAGGTCGACATGGTAAGTATGCAGTGGCTGATCTGTTCTTCCAATTGAGCTTGCATCTCCTTGGAAAGATTTGGAAAGTAGTGATGTTCTCCTGGGGGGCTTTGCTTTTCTTTTATCATATTTATTACAAGTGAACGCTTTTCTGCCTTACTTTTGGATGTTTTCTGCGAAAACTGCCGTTATCTCAAAAACTATAAGAGCGGAATAAATAAACTTCCATGCGTCTAGTACTTAAAGAAATACTTAATAAAAAATAGATGAAACAAAATCTGTGAAATATTTGTTTATTTTTGATTGTTTAACATTACAAACTAATCGACAGCAGGTGAACGCAGACTTTTTCTTGCAAGTATACATCCTCCTTTTTATTTCAAAAATGCACATGTGTTTCTTTTCCTGTCAAATATCTAGGCTTCAGGAGGGAATTGGGCTCCAACAGAAGAAAAAAATGAAATGATAAGGCAAGAAGTTCAGATATTATCATTTTCTCAATATTTTTGGTTGAAACAATCGCCGAGGCCTTCAAAACTATCATATGCTCGCATTCCTCTAATTTTTTTTTACACCTTGTTCTTGTTGCTGCAAAAACATATATCACTCGTGCCAGTGACCCCCGCCCTAAATAGCAACACAAGTGTAAACCAGGAAATGAGGCATAAAATTTCTTCATCACAAAACTGTGACTGACTGCGGGCAGTATTCTTGGGGAGAATCACCTCTGATTCATCATAATAATTAACGCCAAAATTTTCAGACCATGGTGCAAGTGCAACCCTTTGACCTCGTGGGTAAAGCAAAACCCTTTTACCATTAACAGAGCCATTGTTCGAAGCCATGTTGCTCTAAGGAAGGCGATCATATTTCTTTCAGTTCGCTTGATAATCTTCCTTTTTGTTTGCTTACAGATGGCCTAGTTAAGCTCACTTCATAATCTCTCACCAACAATTTGCTTAAAATATTATTTTAAAATATAAATGTGAATCAGACCAGTCCTTTTCTTTGAAATATCCCATTCTCTTTCCCATCGTAGTACGTGGGAAACAAATCTATAGAAAGTATGGAGGAGAGTCAACAAAATGAGCTATAGTACTGCTATAAGTCATCGAGAAATTCCTTTTGTGTCGTCTTCAAGACTTCTCACCAGGCTCTAGTTTTTTTAAATTCTTTACCTTTTTCTTTTTTTCGATGCTTGGAGCTCTTCCTCTCACCTACGCCATAACCCCGAACCGCAGTGCTAACACACAAGCATGCCACTGTCCCTCTCTCCTCATAAGAGCGACTGGATTGAACTTGGGGTTTCCTGGGAGTAGCTTCCGTGGGATAACCGAAGTTGGTAGTTGGAAGATGCTCCTCAGGCATCAACCTCTTATCAGGTAATGACAACGAACATAAATAACAAGAATACCGACTTCGAACATTGCAATGAAAAATTTTCATTGACCTTGAATATTTGGCTTTGTGTTTGTAAATTTATCTAAATAAGAAGGAAAAAGCAAGAAAATCAAAATTTGCCTATCTATTAAGAAATATGACGACACGAGTTCTACCTACATAATAATGAAAGATGAAAAGGGATAAAAGTTCCGAACGAAAAGTTTCAAAGAAATTCATTATGTCCGCTTTATTCATCTCTCTTCATCAATAATTAAATTGACAGAGACAAAGTAGGTAGCCAAAAGATCACAATTCGTGGGAAACTCCACCTCTTGAAACGAGGGGAAGATGTTTTCATAACAAAAATTGAGACAACCCAGCAAAATAAAATCGACTCACTTAGCTGGTTAAAATTCTTCTGAGAATATTCCTCAATTTCATTCGACAAAAATTAGTAATTCTCAGAAAAACTATAAAATCTCTTGGATTTCCAGATTGCTATTTTTCTTTCTTCCATTCTAAATCAATGGGCCAGGCCTTTTTCTTGGAATTGCATTAGAAGGAACGATTTTTAGAGCAAATATTTCTTTACATTTTAGGC
>QYTT01085349.1:23375-35485 GCA_006980735.1 Dasypogon diadema | reverse complement strand
TCTCAGCTCCGCTGAATTCTTGCCTAAGGCAAGAAGAGCTTTTCAGAAAATAAAAATAAAACAACATCGACAGAAATGACTGTAAGAATGTAAAGGGACAGGACTTAGTCTTGAGCTTGACTACTCTCAAACTCGTACAACTTTTAGGTAAAATTCCTTTTATTATGCAATAGCATATCCTTGGGAGTAAGTCAACTGCTAAAATCCCATTCACAGTTCGTGATCAGGCTCCGTTCAATGCCACCCGCAATGGCCAACCTTTATACATAACTGCAGGCAAGTACCCAGTTCTGTTTCATTTATTTTATATAAGAAAATCACAAGGGACTGGGGTGGGTGAGTTCACAGTATTAAATGAGCAGTGTGAACAGAGGCAAAAGAAATTCACAGAGTACATGGGAGAAAAATGGAAAAAATTTCATGAGTTCTTGGGTTTCAGGGCGTTTCATTAAATTTAAGTTTGATTCTTAGATACGACAGTCACGAAAAATTAGTTAGGCACTGAGGAAGGATGTAGTTGATCCTTTTCGAATTTTCCGTGAACAGAACTAAAAAGTTTTGCAATGCTAAAGCAGTGAGTGTAGACCAAATATGTTCCACGATTCATATGAACTTTTCCGGGCTCCTGTTATGGATAAATTTGCAAAACCTTGAAGACTGTTGTTTCAATATGTCAAAAGAGATCTTTCTACGCTGAATGAATCAACCACAACGAGGATGTGCTCAAAATCGCTGGCAGTTGTAGACGCTACTAAAATCCTGTGGGGATCGCACCATAGCCGGTGATATGTGAAAAATCTTAAAGATTAGAAAATTATTATTAACAAATATGAAGAGCAGAATAAATGCTAAGATTCTAGAGATTCTGACTGATTTGGACATGGATGTATTGTGGAACAATATCAAAAACGCTGGAAGAGAGACCACTCGTAATAATGTTGGAAATAAATACCATGTAAAGCATAGCTAGCTGATCTCACGGGGATTGGTAGTTTGCAGTTAAAAAAAACCCCCTATAAGATATTTTATAAGATCCACTCGAGATAGGAGTTTGGAAAACCGCAGGGAACGCAACACCATACACCATAGCGTTTAGTAAGAAATACATTAAGAATCGTCGCAAGAGATCAGTCAACGGAAGAACGCAAGTCCTCTTCCGAGTATGCAGCATCTTCAGGATATCCAGAGGTCTAACATAGTTCCAAATGAGAAGAAGGAACTCCCTACTAATATCCGAATTCAAGACATAGCAAGTCATTCCTGATAACTGTAAACAATTTGTTTCAGTCTTGGTTCGCTAAAAAAGGAGGCACACATATACAGAAAAATATCCTTGTTATGTGCCTCAGATAAACTACTGTCTTTTATTATCACTGTCAGTCTCAGATCACACACGTTATAAATTTTTCTGGCTGTTATGAGAGCACCTCGAAAAATTATGAATCTCTTTCGCGTTAAAAATAACACCGAAGATAGGTTCCACGGTTAATTTCCACTTCCACTGATATCATGACGAATGCTCTACGAGTGGTAGAAGGATTCTGTGAGGAACAGGATCTAACTTTCAAAACGAACAAGACAAAAACGATAGCCTTCACTGGAAAGACTAATGATCTGGAATTTGAACCACTTACGTTATTTGAATCTGAGATCAACGATGATAGCGAGCTTAAATACCTGGGCATATACCTGAAATCGAGGCTGTCCTGTCAGGACCACATTTAAGAAAAGATTAGAAAAGCGAAGATGGTGGGGTATCCGGCCGCGATCAGCGCACTGGATATATACAATGGTGGTTAGACCTCTCGTGACATTTGCTGCGGTAGTCTAAGGCATGCTCTGGTTACCGTTAAACAGCGACTAGAGGGGATACAAAGGAAGGCGTGCATAGAGATTACGGGCCACCACTGGATCCCTTTGTGAAGAAGATGCCAGTGGGGGCGGCACTCAGGATGCAAAGGGACGGTATATGGTATTCGTCAGGGACTGATTATGTGTATAGGAGAATCCTGAATCACATAAAGTGGATTAGAGAGCTCACTATGCTTAAAGATAGGATAAAGAGAGTCAGGGTAACCGAAGAGCTTCACAAGACTCTTATCACTAACGGATCACTCCCAGAGAGGGGACGAGGGGATATTTGTATATTCTCGAACGGATCTATGATTGATGGCAAGGCCGGTGCAGGAATTTTCTCTGAAGGCTTAAATTTGTCCTGCTATGCCAGCCTGGAGAGATACACCTCGGTTTATCAGGCAGAAATGGTGACTCTGATTTGTTCGTTGGACCTCTTAAAAGAGGGTTAGGCACGAGAAGGAAAAATCTTCATTGCACCGGACAATCAAGCGGTGATCAGGTGCATGGATCAGATGGAGATGAATTCATCCCTAGCTATGGAATGTATACAAAAGCTCGATAAGTATGCCTCACAATATGAGGTAACGCTCTGTTAGCTTAGAGGACAAATTATGAATCGAAGGAAAAGAAATGGAGGTCGAAGGTCCAGCACAATTTTCCGCTATTGGGGGGATGGGCATGGTGAAGAATATAATCGAGAAGTGGGTCATAAAAGAACATCAAAATCGGTGAGAAAGTATGAGAACTTGCTGAAAGGCTAAGAAAGCGATTTGGCTGTCGTGTAGAACGACCAACGGAAAAGTTGTAAGCATGGAGCGAGGAACACTCAAATGGTTAATTTTTGACTACGATTCTATACCAATTCATCGGGAGCAGCCGAGGATCTCCATGAAATAGCTGCATTTTGGCAAAATTATCGAAACCAGTCGAGGCACGCCTTATGCCCAATTGGAAAAATCCTAATATGGCATTTCATATTAGGAATTGATGAGGGCCTCGCAGGAACTTCCTAATATGGCATATCGTTCTACAGCCTGATCTGGCCCTGACGGTGTTAGGACATGCCTAACAAATTTCTGTTCGGGTATTTCAGCACACAAATTACCACAACAAACCAAGGTACTTCATCTATGACTATCAGATTTAGTACGTATATTAGGATAGCGATTATCATTCACATTGCTGATATCTGAAATAAATGAAAGAGAATTTTGCAGCCCATGATAGGAAAGTGAATCCGTAACTCCTCCAGTGTTTTCATCTACCTCCAAAATCCTTGATTCCATGCATCATTTTATTACGCTAATCCTTCTTCAATTACACATCTGCAGATTTCCTGCAATGTCCCCTGAGAATGGTCATAGATGCAGCTGCCTTGTACAGAAACAACTGCAACACGTATACCTATCCGCTTTAGTCGTTGAAAAAAAAAACATCCTGCTGGGATGACCACTGTCCATTCAATGAAAATCCAGTTTTTACCCTTTTCCCTTCTTTTCCTCAGACGAAATAAATTTTCCCCTATACAAAGATTTCCCATTCACACATGTAGAAATATTTTTTTTGTTCCAACTGACCGTTAATAGATTGGTACATTTATTTTCACGTGGAAAATTTATTCATTCAGGTTTTTTTTAAGGGGATCGCTACTTCTTTTGTGGATGATTACGGCAGGGTCGATGTGATAATGTGCTCGGCTCTTGGTCATTATATAAAGGAATTAACTAATACTAAGAGGTGTTGGGGATTCGATTTGACCTAATTATGAATATGTCAAGAGGCGCTAAAATTTGTGGTTACCGGTTTATTTTAAGGGAAGAAATTTTAAACTGGAGCAGACTTTTTTACAGCAAACCAAACGAAAACTAGTGAATGTTCTTACTTTTATAGTAAAATTGCACTGCCTTTTGTAGAAGGAAATAATGGTCGAAATGAAGCTGAAATTTGAAAATTCGGTTCTCATGCTGGATCAGAGTAGTCAATAAGCTCCGCACTCTACGTCCTGATGGCATATCAGGCAATTAATATCTTCCAGGTCTATCTAATTGAAGATTTTAAGAACATGTAAAAAGAGAATATATCTTACTCTTAACCTTCTTTTCTAAAATTCCTAGTAGATCCAAAAGCCGATCAAACCAATTGTGACGTATATATCTCCAATTTTTAGCGTGCAAAACCTTTGTCAAAAGGAGTAAATTTCTTTCTTCTAAGAAATAGATACTCTCCCGATAAAATAATTTTAATTTCATTATGTTCTCTGGTGGAAATGCTCGGTATATCCCCCCCCACTCTCCCTCCCTCCACCCTTTCGACTCCCTAGCAATTCTATCAGCTGTTTAATATTATAATTACATTTAATCTCTATTCCTTAATTCTGAACTCTGTTGTGGATCACCCCAATTTTCCAGTATTCATCCCCAATAAAGGTATATATTTTTTGTGTTACATTTCTATATATATATATCCTCTTGCTGCCCTTACGCTACAACTCCCATCATTTAGAATTCATTCACCTACATCTGGACCACTCATCCTGATTTTGTTGCCAAACTTTTCAGCATTTCTCCCCAAGGATCGTGGTTTATTTTTCCCACAGCAGCACAAAAACGCTTTTGTTAACGTTGACCACTTGACAGGAACGTATGCCATTTTTGGGAGTATTATTCTGCTACGACCCCATAGACCCCCTTCGTCTCATACACGGTAGGAATCCACTTAGCCAATCCTCTGTGGAGCCGACAGCTTACTTAATTTAGTGTCTGCCTGCCACTGACCTATCCTCTAGTATTCTCCACTTTTCATCGGATTATACAGTTTATTTGGAGCTGTTTTTTGGATATACGTCCACAGACCTCTTTCTTCCCGTCATCTTGTTCTTGTTGCTACCCTCAAGCCACCATCTCTTCATCATTTCGCGTATGATATCTTTTTAAAGGATTTCAATTTTTTCATAAAATTTGAAGCTGGAAAGATAAATACAGCTCCTGCTGCACAAAATTTAACGCTTTTTTTTTGGTTGGTTAGTTCATTCTAACCCCAACAAGATGATGTGCATTTCGAGGGCAGGGAATCCCCTTATATGGATTACAGGCCAGCAAAACGGAATATGTGGTGTGGCCGTGGTTAGTAAAGTCACTGCCGACAACAATTTTAATTTGAGTTTTTGGGGGGACAGAATGGAATTAAGTGGACAGATTCATGGGATACTGGGGACGACATTCATCCCATCATTTAGTAAAAATAGAGATTGGCCCGAAAGCGTCGTTTGAGCTTGCGAGTTTTTGTGGCTAGAACAATTTCTGGGTGGATGATGTTCATTTAAGAGTTGTTTTCCTCACTGTTCTTCAGTAGGGTTTTTCTCTTTTTTGTTTTTACTTTTTTGTTTTGGTTAGTTTTCTTTGCTTTACTGTTGGGGTTCATCCGTGCGAAACTGTGACAATTTACTTGGTGTATTGCACGTACCTGCCACCCCTATCATGGCAATGAATCGTTTTTTTTGGGGCAGCATATACAGTCGTAATTGGTCCTTTTACATGGGCAATCTGTCATTGGCACGTGTTCACTCTACACCTTCGAATAAAATGCAGATTTTATTAACATGTTTTTGCAGTTGTTAAAAGGATATTAGACGGACAGTTAGAAATATATTATAGCGTAATCCAGGAGGGTAATTAGCGGTGGATGATGGGAATATAATGAGAATATTTCTGAAGACGAAGATCAATGAATCTCTCGAGTTTAGTTACCGTTCCCTAAGAATTTTTCCTCTACCAATACGTTATATTTATCTTCTATGGCAATCCAGTCCTATTAGAAGAAAAAAGAAATGGGTGACTAATGATTTACTCCTTTTAGAACGATAATTATTAAATAAAGATTGTGAAACGGCACAAGTTTTATTAAAAAAGGAATCAGAAAGACCAACATTCTTCAAGTTTAAACATTTGAAATTTTCTACGGTCTTTATTTGCAATAATTCAGTTCGTAATTTCCTTTAACGTCACGATAAAGTTCGTTAATCTGTCGTCTAGTGTCAACACCAACAATTTTTCTTTAAAAAATGGCAGGGGAATATTAGGAGGACATCATACATTATACGCGAGTTATGTGTACTCGTGTAAACTTATCCACAAGTTTTTGAACGAAATTTGCAGAAATATTAAAAATTGAATAAAAATAAAATATAGCCTTCCGAAGGCAGTTTCCAAAATTTTTTTAGAAACTTCTCCACATCCTTAACAGAACTTATTTGGTAAAAGCCGATAAAAATTAATATACTTATACACTGTCTTTTATTAAACTTCACTCCATATAGTCCAAGCTGACATCAGTACTGTGGTTATTCCCTCTTTAAAAACTTTGTCCATCAATTTCAGCAAATTTCATCAAAAATTCCAAATCTTACTGCGTTCGTGGAAGTGGTGAAAAACGTCGCAGTCATCTGTCTACGTGCTAACTCCAAAAGGATTACCATAATCCCCAGTGTTTCATCCATCCTACTCATATACTCATCCTAATCTCCAGTTGGTACTTAAAAGGAGCTAAGTGACTTTCATCCAGCTCTTGAGTGTGGCTGAAAATTTTTCTAGAATCGTTTTCCTTTGCCTTATTCGCCTATCCCCTATCCCCTATCCCCTACACCCATCTATACACCAGCATTCAGTCAGCATATATATCACAACCGAACCCACATTGAAAATAATTCATTCTTTCTCAATCAAATTTTCCATTTGTACCCCCTTCAATCTTTTTAAAGTGAATTTGGCAGTACCCGTTTCCCCCCTTCTTTTAGAATGACTTAGTTTCGGTGGGTGTTTCAAAACGCTTGCTCTCCCCTAAAAAATTCTTTTTTCACGTTTTGCCTCCACAAAAGGACTTTTGGCTTATGTGTGCGAAGGAACTCTTTTCTATTTTTACTTGTGCAAGCCATACACACCATCCTTCTAGGTTTAAAATGAGAGCTCTCCTGAGAATGCTCCCCAGCAGAAATGGGATATTGGGAAAAAAAACGTGCGAGAAAGATCGTTAGGTTATTATGAGGCACTAAGAAAAGGGATGGAAGTATCCTTTTAAAAGGTCATTGGGAGCTAACACATAATGTAAAAAATATATGGAAGGACTAGAAATCTCCTTGGTATGTGTGAGGGGTGATTTTTATAGCTGGAAGGGAGACCTACTCTAGCCTTTGAAATCACATTACCTTCGTATATTGGCTTTTTCTTCCTCCTTGAACTTCACGTTCAATCTCGGCAACTTGCCCATTGCAGCTGGTATTTAAAAGTATCTATTAAGTAGTTTTATTGGGTTGGATTGTCCCACGCTCGTTTTAAGAGCCTATGTTTTTGTTCGATTTTGTAACAATTTTCAACTACAATTCCAATCAACCATTGCACCTGCTGCTGATTTTCATAATATTTAAATTCAGACTTATAGTTGCAACCATTTCGGAATAAATGACTTGATGAATTTTGTACTCGGCAGGAACACGTTCAGATAAGGTATCTGAAACTTTCTTTCATTCATACTTATAATTCGCAGCTTATTTGAGTTAAGATACAAAAGATGAGGGACCAAAAAAGGAGCAACCATAAATCATAAGCCCCCAGAGGTCGTTACTATTGTCATACGCGCCTTCCTGAAAAATATCTAGGCACCCCGATGAACTGAATCTCTTCTATTTCAAGGACCTTTTCTTATAATTTTACAGCCTCGTCCTTTGCATTTCTTCCGCTCGTTTAAACTAATAATTTCTATGAAAATGAGAACTGTATGAAGGTAAGTTCTCTTTGGATAGGTGGTCGTTAGCACAGTTGGGAGGTTGAGAAAAGTGATGATGTTTTTGTTTTAATTTTGTCCTGTTAGCGATATTAATGTCGCACAATTGTTTTGTATCTCGTACTTTTGTCTTGGGCAACTCTTGTAGGTTTTAAGCTGATATAAATTGCGTTCTTTTGTTAGCATTGTTGGATCCCTGTGACAGGCGGCACCCCTGTATACACCCAGTACATAATACACCTTTCAAGAGTGTGTTACTTCTATTTCAGGACTTTTAGAGAAGCTGTGATAACTTCGCGGTGGTAGGAAACCGTGGCGGCCTAGTGGTGAATGCGACTATGCTGTATAAATGTGATAAAAGCAACGAATGTGTGTAGTTGTTAACACAAAAACGGATGAGGAGGTATGATTTATTATGGTCAACCTAGTTAAATTTTTTACCAGGATTTTAGAAGTCAGTATCATTACTCATAACAATTTTATAGGTTGTATCTCAGCGTTACGACTAAAAGTGACTATAGCACTTAATACGTTATCCTATTATCTCCGTACTGTAGTTACGTAGTTAGTAATATAATGATACCAAACCAAATTTCACACCGTACACACAAAGTGCAACTCTTTCAAGGAAAAATCCTTGCTGAAGGCCATAAACTCCACTCATTGACACAAATATGCACAAAAGCATAATTTATTGAAGGTTAAGGCGTCAAAAGGAGAAAGTGTGATATAAGACACACATGTCTACAAGTGGCGACGACAGCAAAAACAATAACAACAACATCAACAACGGCAGCAAGCAATGAAAATACCTCAAGTACTTTCACACGATCCAGGGGAGAAAATAACCCAAATTTTGGCGAGTTCCTTGTTTACATATATCAACTGTCGTCTATACGTTGTCTATATTTGGGACACCACATTACCACCCATCCCCATCTATCGCCCTCAACTCCTTTCTTTCACCGAAAAATATATGTGTGAATCTCTCTTGTTTTGGAATTCAAAAAGCCTCACATATGGTTCAGTAGTTACTGCAGACGCATGACGCGGTACAAGGATATTAACGGGCATGGACTAGGAGGAGCAGAAAGGGAACGTATGGTAGAGATACGAAAGGATAGAGGTAGGTTATTTGACTTTTGTGTATAGGCTTTAAAGGGTGCCTTCTAAAGGTATAACGTATCGTATCCTATATTTTCACTACATTTATATATGGGGGGCGGGGGGATTGTGGAGAAGGATATAAGGGGATCAGTTAGATTCTTTGTGTGTTTTCTCCTTTTAATAAACTTAATTCAACGGAAAGCAACAGTTAAACCTGGGTTCTGGTATGTGTAGAAAACATTTGATAATCATTTGCGAAAGATTTCATGAAGAAAAGGACTCCATCAGAATATCTGGATTATGTTTAACTATGAGATTTTTTTGCGCGATTTTCAAGGTATCTATTAGCTATCCTCTGTGTTATACTAAGCTTTAAAGCAATTGGATACTGCACTGAACAAAATTTTAAAGTATTAAAGGTGGTAAACCCGATTATCAAATGAGATAATCGTAATCCTCAATTTCAACATTCTAAAGAATGGAACGAAAGGAAAATATTACTAAATGGAAATACTTAAAATAGGAATGAAGCTGCTTAAGAAATGATATGTACAGTAGTACTATACCTACTTAAGTAGCGAAAGTAGCCCACCTACTGTTAGAATCAGAGTATGATTTCTTAGAGGTGTAGTAACATTCTTACCGATTTATCACCCTCTATAATTGATTTCAACATTCGATAGCACAGAAAGGGAATAACTTGTGGGACCACCTGTATCAACTCTTAGGTATCAAAAGGCTATTTGTTCCATAAAAATAGAAGAACTTTGTAAGTTTGTAAAATTCTCACATTTAGGTGTAAACAAACAAAAACAATGGCATGTCTAAAAAGTTGATCATAAAATCTTAAGCCATGAATTTAAGGCATCAGGACAAAAGAATCTCAATTAAAGATTTTCCAAGAACCAAATGTGACTGAATTGTGCAGACGCCTACAGGTTTCGTAGTATTCCCTTAAACTCAATCGTTTTCTGTAAGCAACAATGGAGCAAGTAACATTGCGAGGTATTCTTAAAGACAATTATTAAAAAAGAGGTTTGAGTCGAAACCATTTAAAGATTTGTAAATTTAGTAATAAAAAGAAAATCTTCAGGATTATAAAAATAGATGATTTATGAATGGAGATAGCATTAGCGAATTTGCAGGATGAATCGAGAAAACTAACGCCTAGAAATTTCTAATTTTAATAACAACAGTATAAACCTAAAATTTGGAATGATGAGTCTGAAGAAACTAAATTCTATCTATAGCAAAATTTCGGGAATTTTTTGGCACTAAAATAGATAAACTTTAATTCGATTTTAATACCAAATATGTACTTACAAAAATATATAAACAAACCAAAACAAAAATAAATAAACCGATTAACTTAAATTTAAGTGCGTAAGTATAGAAATGAATTTCGGAGAAAAGTTAGCATCAGATGCAAATTTAAGAGATAAACTTTCTACTACCTGCACGACATCTTTGTATAGTAATAAAATGGTTAGAATAAAGCAAAACTTTTTATAAAGAAAGCCAAGTGGAAAAAGAGCATTTGATGGAGCTCAGATTTTTAAAAAACCAAAATTGAAAAATTAGAAATACTTCCTCATATAGGTTTTTATTTCTGCTCCCATATAAAATTCATGTTTCTAATTTCGAACAAGATGATAAGGGGAAAAATTTAGTGAGTGTTCCAATTTTAATGGAACTTAAACAAGGGAACAAATTTTTCATCATTATTATTAATGCTATAAACACTCCAAGTATATACACCCCAAGTACCTCAAACACCAGCTTTTTATTTGGTATTGATGCAACAACAACTGGCAGTATCATGTTTTGTCACTATCATGACTACCACAACTCTGCGGAGGCCACCAGTAATCAATCAAAAACTGCAGACCGACTAGTACTTAGCTTATCTGTCCGCAACTCGTCAACATCAGTTTTCACCTTCGCACCTCCATTTTTGTGACTTCAAAAATTTCCAAACATTGGAAGGCCCAATGTCACCTTCGCCATGCCAATCGAAATTTAACTCCACAGTTACTGAAGTTACGTCATAACAGCTGTGTTGCTAAGACCAACACTGTCTATTCCAAGGTAAATGCAAAAAGTCTGTAGATCTACTATACTTGCTTCTTATAATTACTACCAATGTGCCCGCATCTTATGGGCGATGCCTCACAAGTTCTCTTGGTATTGCCTAAACCCAGGGGCAGAGGGATAAGAAGGATAAGAAATAAATGGAAATAATAAAGAACAAAGGGAAGGAATAAAAATGAATAGTATATAAAAGACACACACACATAAAAACGAGGGTGATGAGAAGCCCAGATGCGGGGGTTCCACTCTCCTACCTGCGATGCTGTGACATGCCAGTGACTCGTGCTGTGGGACGTCCCTATTTGGTCCCTCGCCGGTACCTATAGCTGTAAGCTAAATCAAAATCTACCAGATGAAAAAGCGAGTGAAGAGAGCCACGAGGGATCAGCAAGCACAAGAAAAACCTGAGGCCGACGTATTGACCATCGCGTTTATAATTTCCTGAAACTTCTCATTGACAATCGCAAATTAGCTTCCTATATTGAACCGCAAGCATACTCTAAGCACTAAAGAATTAGAAAAAAATCAGGGTTTGAATTACGATATTAAATAATGCCCTGCATTCGAAGAACGTCTTCGTCCTGCACTGAACTGGACTTACTGAAAGATGACGCTACAACGGTCGGTAGCTTCTATATGCTGTTTTCACCGAAAAGAAATTGACCATTTTTAAACGCTACTGAGTTTCGAACCCGAGATCTCATGAACTGTGAACCACATTGTTATCCACGGAGCCATCAACTGGACTTCTGCGATGTAGAAAGAAACCATTAACATATTCATCGCTTTTAGAGTAAAATGTTATACCCTAATATTTCTGCATAATTTGATAACACTGATGCTTGGTAATTGCTCCATTAACATTTTGAGTACTAAACTCAGAACTATTCAATGCCTCGTTAATCCCGCGATGAAAGTACTTTCTTATATTTGCAATGATCCCAAAAAAAAGAATGCATATCTGTTTTCTACTTCCCTCACACATTCTTTCCTCATTACACTTTTTTTTTATTACGCGATATACGCGTAGTCAGTCTACTCATCCTGCGGAGTATGGTGTTTCGAGCTGATCTACAGAGGTATGATCTATTCTCTTTTGAACCCCATCTTCTATTCTCTATTGATGCCCTAGCTGGTTTGTATGCTAGACTATAGTCTTTGCGAAGGATGAGCATACTGTGAATAGTCCAAGTAAACCTGTAGTAGTGGCCTGAGCTTTAGAGTTTGTTGAACATCGAACAAATAAACTTGGCTCAAATGCAAGAATTATGGGAGAAGAA
>QYTT01085348.1:0-16783 GCA_006980735.1 Dasypogon diadema | reverse complement strand
TTTCACATCGCTATGCTTTTGTATAAGTTTCGATATATATTTAGCTCGGAACCACTGCAATATAAACGTGAAATCAGTATCAACATAATCGTAAAAGGGATAGAACTTGAATGTAAATCAGTGCACAGTTTACTTGAGTTGTTTATTAAACTAAAGTGTAGACAAAGAATAAACCAAAAGATATCACGAAACACGATTATTAATGTCTCGACTGTTGTAGTAGTTTTTGTATTGGTTTTCTTTCATTTGTTTTGAGATTTCATTTCTTGTTCAAACAACTCCAGGCAAACTACGTGATACAACAACTACAATCAAATTTTGAGCTTTAGGCATCATTCAATTTATATTCAAAGCGTTTCGCCTAAGAGCCTTTGCAAGAGTATCATTATACTTGAAATCATCTAAATTTAAAGCTAACCATAGATTACAATGATTTACTTACCTCATAGCATTTCTTCTTAGGTGTAATAAGGCTGTTGAAGATTTTCTCACTACTAACGACGAACGGATAAGACATCTTGTAATCCGTATTCATGGCTAATTCATTTATAAGAGGTAATTGCTTCATAAGATATTCCACCGCATGTCTTATTCCAATGAAATGCAATTTTAAAAACTTATCTTCCAATTCCTTAACGTAATTCTTCCTAGGCTTTTGCATTAGGACAGGCTTGGATGTAGCAAGAACCTTGCCACCAAGTGTTTGTATTCCTCTCCCCACAGGCTTAGTTTGCGTTACAATAACATTCATAGAGCTATTATTAGGACTACTAACAGTTACAATACTAGACCGCTGTGAAATAAGTGACATAGGTCTATTAATTACAACGGTGTTGCTAGCTGGTGGCTTACTTCCAACAAGACAAGTGTAATCATGATCTGTAGCCAGCGCAGTGTGATTAAACACTTGACTTGAGTTATTACGAATGCAATTTGTAAGATTGTCATTTTTAACAATCGGTTTTAATAAGCTAACCTGTGGTTTGAGTAAAGATTCCTGTTTTTTGCTTTGCTGTTTGATCTTTGTTTGTAGAGGATCTATGATATACATTTTTCCGTCTTTCATAAAAACTTGGTTCTTATTCAAATTCGAAAAATTCTTTGGGTTGAAGCCTGTTGGCGCAGTCGTTCGAGGCTGCTGACATACACCACCAACAGTGTATGCAGACTGAGATCTAAGTGCACTATTTGAAGAATTACCCATAGATTGTTCAACTGCTTTAGTGCTATTTTGACTGATATCCTTAGGTTGTTCCTTTATTACTACATTAGATGCATTTAGCTCTTTAGTTGCCTTTACGCTGCTATTATTAAGAACAATGGTTTTATTGCCGTCATTTCCTATAAATTTTACAGGATGGAAAACTTGCCCACTTAAAATTTTATTATTACTTAAATTTACAGCAGAAGGAACTACTTTAAATGCAGCCGGTTGCTGGGCAGCTACGGAATTATTTTGACCATTTAATTTTGTTATAATAAATGCTTTTTTGTTCCCTTTATCCTGCCCACTTTGCACTACTGTAGCCTGCCCATTCGATTCAGATACCGCCTGCCCATTTTGTTGTACATTAACCTGGCCACTTTTCTGAATTAAAATCTGCCCTTTTGGCAACGCCTTACCATTCGCCGCAGGATTTGTACTGACAAGCATTGGTATCAATTTCACATTACCTTGTTTATCAATGCATTTAACAAGTTTTTTCTGGAAGATTTTCGGCGGATTTACTGGAGGGATGGTATTTTCATCGGGTAGAGTGATATTTTCAGAAGTGTTTGATATTACTTGTTCAGCTCCAATATCAGCATTAAATTGGCTATTTGCCGAACAATAATCCTCCTCTTTAGGACTTGTTGAAATGTGCTGGGAACGATCGCTTTCATTTCTACTATCATTTTCAGTTTTAATATTTCGAACTGGTGTGGCTGGTGCTTTGTCAGGAGGTACAATATCATTATTTATTACAGGACTATTAATTGTAGTGGATTCTGAATCACTACTTCTTGCTACAGTTGCATTTTCAACTTTAATATTCCGAATGGGTGAAAAAGGTATTTTTTCAGGAGGTATAATGCCATTATCAATTATAGGTGAACATATAATTGTTGGCTCAATTTTGTCGCCTTCTGCGCATATAGATGGATTTTGTTTTTCAATTGTATTTAGAAATTCCAATAAATTATCCTCTACATGGTTTAATTCAGGAGTTTTACTAGAAGTTGGCTCATCAAACATATCGCTTTTTACATCTTGCGTTGATTCAATTGTCGTTTCCGTGCATGGTGGTAATAAATAGTCTGTACATAACCAAATTTCCACTAAAGTTTCAGCACCTGTTGAAGAATATTAATTATATAAATTTTAAAACAAAGGCCTAGGTTTTAATCATAAATCAGTTAAAAAATAAAGTGCACACATTTTAATGAATTTATTTCTTAAATCTGGAGCTACTTTCAATATTTTCATCTCGTATCCTCCACTAAATCGCAGTAAATGGTAAAGTTTCAATAGCTTTACCTTTAAGGGGACCACGTCCACAGTAAATTAGAATCAAAGATTTATCACGGCATAATGAATTTTCTATAAAGCTTTAACACTGGCATGCGCATCACATCTAACACTCTTCACAGTCTACATATACTAAAAGTGCTTTAATCTTCAATACAAGCGTTTATATAGTTTTATAGCAAGTTATTTGAGCATTAATGTAGTCGAAAATGTAATACAAAATCGATGTGATAAATAAAGAATAAATTAGCAATCAGACTGTTATTCTATGAACTTACTAAGAACTCTGCATGAATTAACAATTATTATCTTTTGTAATAAAGGAACGAAAGCTAATGTCAATTTTAGAAATATCCGCACTAATTTTTTTGTTTGAATATGTCGAAATCCCTATTAAACGAGGAAGTTAACAAAATCATCGTCTCATCTACCGCATACATTAGGGCAAGTCCTGTCGTTTTTTTTAAAGTAAACAAAATTCATTTTTTCACTTTTTATTAAAAATTTAATCCAAAATATAATATCCTTCGTTAGTTAAAACAGTTTGCCAGCGTTCTGGAAGCTTATCCAATTCACTGGACAAGAAGTTCTCGGTTTTCGAGACGAAATAGTCTTCCATTGCCATTTGGACACCCTCAAAATTTGCATACTCATTTCCATCAAGGAAGTTTTGCAGCGATCTAAATAGGTGGCAGCCCGATGGTGCAATGTTGGGAGAATATGGGGGATGGAGTAAAATTTCCCAACCAACTATGCAAGATTTAAGATTTTGTGCGGTTTTCATTGCACATGCGGTCGTTATGAAACACTATACCCTTTCTGTTGATGTTTACGTTGAATTTCTCTCTTCAAAACATCAAGTTACATACAATAACGATCAGCATTAACCGTTTCCTTTTCGTGGACGGCGGAGTTTCCCCACTATAAACATAGGATCTTTTTGCTAACCACGTTTTCGAAAACTATCCAGTTTTCATCTCCAGTCACCAAGCAGTCCAAAAACGGTTCTGTTATGTGACGAGCAAGATGCAAAGAACATATGGAAATTCTATCCATTAAATTTTTCTCGCTTTGTGTGGCACCCAAACAGAGAATTTTCACACAAAACCAAGCCTTTTAATCTGATGCAAAGCAGTTGTCTAGTGAATTCTAAACTTAAAGGCTACATCTACGAAAGTTAATGTGGGATTTATCTTGATGATACTGCGTTATTGAGATCTGATGGCCTTCCTGATCTGGGTTCATTCTTCAAAGAAAAGTTACCCGAACGAAATTTTGTGAATCATCTTTAGCATGTCTGAGCTGTTACTGCGGCCTCTCCAAACACTTCACACAAGTTTTTGCTGCATTCACCGCGTTATTTCCTTTTTGGAACTCATACAGTATACAATCATCGCGTTTATACGAGCAGAGGAAAACCTCTTTATGGTTTATGAAAAATGTGTGTGTGTAAATCGATCATTGATCATAGACCTGATTTGCACCGTTTATGCGATAAACCCAAATTTTGGTGTATCTCCAAACCATAAAGCGGTTTTTCTCTGCTCGTATAAACGCGGTGAATGTCTTAAGTAGGCTCTTTCTCCACTCATGTTAACGGTTCTAAAAGTTTGGGGAAACTGAATAATACAAAGGACCGACAACGCGTAGAAATGCACGGTGTTCAAAAACGACAGAGCTTTCCCTTACACCTAATATTTCGCTCAATTCCTGGATTTCATTGCCTTTCTTCTTCAGGTTTAAGGCGAAAAATCCTATAATGATTTGAACGTGATGACTTACTGTCCAAATAGTCGAGAAAAGTCAATAATCTTTTGAAGGGAAAGAACATCTTGAAACTTGTTAGCAATTGCTTGAGCGTCAGTCTTGCCAGTAACAGTTCTCGCGCTGAATACTTGAACTGCTATGGTCACTTTTCTAACTGTAATATTTTCCAACTCGTTCTGTGTCGTATCTTTGTTACTATTCTTCCCCCTCGAGAAACAATGTTCCTAATTTATTAGTCTAGAAACAATTTTTTAAATCCAGCTGTCTATTAGTGGGCCATTAGCTCGTTCAATCTGAAAGCTTTCCTGTCGTTTTATAACATAGGCAATCTCAATTCGAATGTACTTGTTTATAATCTTTGATAATACCTTCTTAATGGCTTTGTTTTGAACACTTTAGCCATTGGTGGAGAGACAAATTTCCCATGAACGAAAAGGAGAATCAAAATTTTTGATGTTAGTCTTTAATACATACAAATTTCCATTAAAATACTTTTTGAAGAAGACAGCATTTCAATTAAAGCTTGCTGCTTTGTTTGTCGTTTCAATGAAAGCATGCATCAACGGCACTGACGTTTTAATATTATAATATCTATGATCAACTGAATATCGGCTCAAAAATATCAGAGAACTTGAGCGGAGATAATCATATTCAAGTATAAAGCAACCGGCAAGCTTCATGAAGAAGAAAACTTTGTAGCAAATTAGAAAGAGAGGAGCAAGCTTCAGGCTGCAAGATTTTGTACCAACTTAACAACTAGTCATTTGGTTAACAAAACTAGTTATAACTCTACTGGGAAAATGTAACGAATTTTATTCATAAAATAGATAATTTTTTTCCGTTTCTCCACTTTTGTTAATGTTAATCAGTTGTTTACTTTAACATATGTCTCCCTTCCCATATGCTATAATTTCTTGTCGCTAGCAGCTCTGAAGATGGCAATGGAAAACATTCGACAAATTTTTCCCTCCGCTTCACAACACAATTCACAGAAGAATTTAAATTCAGTAACAAAAATACCTGAAATTGTTCTGGTAAGCTCAGGAAAATGTGTTCATAAAATAATTCTACTCATTTCTTAGTTTTACTTTATGTTTTGCTATTTACATATAGAAGATCTTACCCATCGTTTGGAGCCCGCTCAAAGTCTTATCTAGCACCAAATTATGAACTAACTGGACAGGCTTTTGTTGAAGTTTTGGATCGAAGAACAACTGAATCCGAACTGGAAATTCACCCCATCCTCGCTTTGACAAATGAAACGGTGGCGAACTAAAAGGAACCACTTTAAAACCCAAAATCCACATAAGGAAATCTTAGTTCTTACCTTACGTCAATAATATCATTGGGTTTGTACGAAGGATGTAAGAAAAATCTGACTTTCTTAAGAATTTTCTCAATAGGAACAGCTGTCCTTGTCTGAATGTAAATGAGCCACTTATGGGTCGCCCGATCAGAGTTCTTCTCATTGCCAATGTACTTTGAGGTGTTCCCCACGACAACCAAGTGTTTTGTTTGATTTCTACCCCTATAGGAGTTTAATTGCGGCACAGGTCTCTCCACCTTTGTTGGCTCTATATGCCGTGGAACCTTCTTCGATTCATTTAAATCATTTGAATCACCTCTGTGTACTGACCCATTCTTTTCTCTTTGTAGGCGCTTTTCTTCCTTTTTCGTCATTAGTTTTTCCCTTATAGAGTTCTTAGCTGTTTTTGCAGCTGCACGGGGTTCACGAATTCTAAGAATCTCATCATAATCCGCTGACTTTTTACCCAAGAGGCTCTTAAGGGCTGGGTGAATGGATTTCTGAATTCCCTTCGTTGCGTCCGGTAGATCCGAGTTGTCGCTTTCTGGCCACAAATCCTTTTCATTTACATCTAGTTCCGCTTTACCATAGTAGTCTGCAATTACGGCATATCTGACTTTGTGAAGTAGTTTTTTAGCTAAATATAATCGCTCGTCAATTTCCATAATCTCCTGCTCCCTCAGGTTAAGTTCGTTCCGGAATTCCCGGTTGATAACTGACCGAATTTTATTTGTCCGCTCCTCAGCGTTAAGCGGTTGATTGCACTTTCTTTTACTCTCATTCCCTTGCGGATAGTCAGGATCGTGAAACTCCTCCAGTTTCCTCTTTTGTGACATGCTTAAAAATTATTAAATGCACAACAACGGATTTGTTTACGCCAACAAGTGACGTTGCCGACGGTCAGCCCACTTATTACTCACAAAAACCCAAGAATTTTACACTGTCCCAAGTTAGTTATTGTGCGTTTGAAATGTCTAGAACTTGTTTTCACATTGAGCACACGTTTCTCCTTTACTTGTAGAAACATTTCACCAAAAATTTCTAATTTATTTGCGAACCATCACAAAAACTTCAAGGAGCTAACACCTTCGTATACCCGTTTTGTATCGGGAGTTCATTGGGGAGAATATCTCGTACTTATTAACTACTGTAATTTACTGTAAATCTGCTGTATCGTTTCACAACATTTCCGAATTTCTTAATATCAAAAAATTAAACAATTAGTCGCCAGAGAATCTCCTCCTCACGCAGCTTCTTTGACTTCCCGACTACTTCTCGACCACTTCACTTCGGCTGTCAACTTGCGGAATGTTTGTATGAAAACAGAAACACGAGTAGTACAATGTTGAACCGCGCTTTTCGAACATTGTCCAAGACACACACCTCAATGTAATGTGTCCCGGGTGTAAGGTGAAAATAAAAACCAGCGCAGCTCTACCGGCATTTCTGGTAATTAGCTCTCGCGAGCTGGACATCTTGAAATCAAACACATTCAGTTACGGATAATTTCTACTTAATTTTCACTGAAATTAATGAAGGCTTGTACAAAATTCTCTGGATTCCCTTGGTAATACCAGCTAAAACAAACATTTCATTTGAATGCATATATTTTATAAGAAAAAGAGAACAATAAAAACACAACTTTTAGGAAAAAACAACTACGATTTTGTCTACTAACTTATAAAAATAATTACTGGCTTACCTTGTTCTAGTTGAAGGGAAAACTCATCTATGATCTTCTTTGCAAAATTTGGCGACTGGATCTGCTAAATAATGTAGAAACCAGTCAAGTGCTAAAATATCCAATGTCTCCAAGTTGCCAGCAAGATAACCTTTAACCATGCATGCCGATCTGTAAGACCGGTAGCATTTTTCTGTTGCACTCTGCGCAGTTTAACCATCATTGCGTTTTAAATTCAGTCAGTGCTTAGTCGTAAGATATAGTTTAGTTTTAGTTTATCTGATAAAACCGGGCTGGAGTGAAATGAGTGTGAGTAGAAAAATCGTTACCGCTGAGTGGCAAATAATATTTTTTCCTGTTTTTTTTTATGTATATAGGCTCTTTATAGCTCTAGCTACCGTATCAAATTATACATACAAAAGATATATAAAAGATACAATATAGATACAAAACAATACATATAAAAGACACAAAAAGAACAGCAAAAGGCACACAAAAAGAATATATGCAAAAGGACACAATAACTATAAAAATGACACAAACTCTGATACAAAGGTAAGATAAAAAGACACAAAAGTATGTATAAAAGACTCTAAAAGGAAGAATTAACAAGAACACAAAAGATAACTCCAACCACATAACAATTAAAAGGAAAATCTATTCCCAAAAATTTCTTCAAAAAGTGCAAAATGTAAAAAAGTCCAAAAAAGTACAATTACCACAAGAATTTTGAAATAAAATATTAAATGCGAAAGGTTAAAGTGCCCCAGGCAAATGGGAGCTCCAACAAGAGCCAAAAATTTTGAATTTAAAAGATGCCAATGGTAAAGCTAACCTAAAACGAACGAATAATTTTGAACGAAGGAATAGAGTCCCGTGGGGCCACCCTGTAGGCTCACGTGGGCCCACAAGTTGCTTATCGCAGCTTTGTCAGTCCGACGGGGGACTCACTAGACACGAAAAAGTTATTCTCCTTCATGATTGATGGCGCATGGCCTGTCTGAGCAGCACTTCTCTTCTTATGAAGAACCCAAAAATTGGGTCGATTCATGGATAGCCTGAAAAGATGAAGCATTCTTCCGACGCGGTATCCGTACGCTGCCAGAAAGATGGGGAAAAGTAGTGGTAAGCGATGGGCAATACTTCAAATAGAACATAATGTCTCGTTCTTTCACAATAAATGCCCAATTTTTTATAAAAAAACGACGGAAACTTATTTGTACACCTAATATATTATATTTATATATAAATAAAAGTATTTTGATGACTTATGCAGGGTGCCCGCGTTAAAGTGACAAAGTGGTCGTCTAGTGATAGGCCTCCACGAGACAAATTAAAAATCTGGTTGAGAACCATTTTATTTGAGTCAAGTGAGAAAGAGTCTTTATTACAAGACGGTTACAGAGAAACTGAAACTACAGTACAAAATAGTGTAAGCCTATGAATTAAGTATTGCCAATATAAAACTACAAATTCAACTATATAACAGGGAGAGGGAAGGGTGAAGGTTTCCTAACTTTTACCTAGGTATTTGAAGGTTGGTTTTTTGGTTGTTTTCTAGGAAGGCCATATATTTTATACCAACCATGGCACAATTAATGCACGCCCGTTTGACCATTTTAACGCGGGCACGGACTGATTAGGAAAGCCAAATGTGCTTAGCTGCAAATTTCGCCTACTACAACGCAGAACCCACCAGCGCCCCGCTCCTCTAAATATATATATATATATATATATATGTGACACGTTAAGGTGCTCCTGAGAATTTTAATATTAAAATTATTTCCTTTATTTCTTCATTTTATTTCCTTTATTTCTTCATTGAGCATCAAAATCGAAAGTAACTGCCGTTCGACAACGCCGCATAAAATATAAAAAGTCTACTAATTACGATGCAATAATATTTTTTTAATTAACACCTTCTTTATTATTTGAATTATAAATTTGACCATTTTGTTGTAGGGGACTCCGTCCTTCTTATAATGGTAGTATTTTAGGTAGGTAGGACTCTCACACAATTTTTATTAAAATGTCGAGAGTTATCACTACAGCCTGAGCGATCGGTAGTTTTTCATATCTTTGCAAAACATTTCAATTTTTATGTGTTCAATTCGCTAATAATCTGATCCAGTGACATGATATGAGTTGGAATTTTAGATATACATACACATACTTTTCCTTTAACCTTTTCGAGTGGTAATATAAATAATCGGGGAATAACACACAATTTCAAACTTCATTTTTATAATAAACATTTCTTTAATTCTATCTGTTAATGAATCCATATACTCTGCCTTACTTCACAATACGCAAAAACAAATTAAACAATTGAACAAGCAATTATATTATAGAGGGTGAATTCTCGTAAAAATTATCCAAGAGTAAAATGCAATGACAATCTTGCTTATAAAAACATCTGTAATACATATGCTATTATTAAAATATGAATTTTCTTACACATTATTTCAACTATTGTACAAAATTATGCATTATCTATTTTAAATATTTATTACTCATGCAGTTTTTCTATGCTCTCTGCTTTTTATTATTTCAGTAACAGTTTACGGCATTTATCAATTTGTAAGTATCAAAAGCATAAGATTTTTTACTTATTTATGTGTTCTTTCTTTAATAAGAACCAAATCCCTATGGTTCCATATGTTGGGAGATTTTGTGTAAATAAACTCTCTAGTAAAACATAAGATCAATTATTTTAGGACCTTGTTAAAGAATAGGAGTGCAATATAATACCTATTTATATTGTACAATAAAAATGCTCATGTTTGACATCGTCAAAGCAGGTGCATTTTAATAGTAGATACAAAATCTAATTATTTCTTCAATTCACATGTTAATTGAAAACTATCAGATTAAAAGAAAAAATTACACGAATCACAGAAGAGAATCTGAAAAAGAATTTGAAATTGAAGAAGCTCGTAGGGGTAAAGAGAGAAGTAGAAGAAGTATTAAGTATCTCACGGCTCTTTTTATTATTTCAGTTTTTCACAGTTTTTACTGACTCAATTTTATGGTAGGTAAGTGTACAATACGAATAATCTCAAAGGACTTTTCCAAAAATCTTAAAAAAGCAAATTACCAATTGTAGGAAGTTCAATAAAGAGAGATACATTTCATACTTACATATAGAAGAAACTCTTAATTTTTACTCCTACTACTATTAGTACAATAAGTGGCTTTTAACCATTTCAAAGTTGGTTGTAGAGCAGTTGTTCTTCTCAAATCACTACAAAAAGTTTTGTATTAATTTTTATTAATGCTGTAAATTAATTTTTAAATACAGCTAATAAGATAATAAAATACAAAATTCAAGGAAACAGAAATAAATTTCTTTCAACGTGAAAAATTATCAATTTACAGGTTGTTCCATAAGTAATGCAAAATTGAAAGTAATGTAATAGGTTGTTCTTTTTACCCATGCTTGAAATACCTGAGATTTACTTATAGTGAGGACTACAGCAATGTTAAAAAATTTTAAGCTTGTCACCCTTCTTAATTACAATTATTAGCTGGATCCTTATGTTAAAATATATCAGAAACATTGAGCCTCTTCCGTAATTTAAGGTCTATTCCAATCCAAGTCTTCGTCTTCGTCTCCATCTTGTTAGAAGAGTTAGTGACGTCAGTTGTCTAGTTTGTATAGCATTTCATCAAGTCAACGACAGACTTGACGCCATGAAAATTATGAATGCCTTTTAGTAAGAAAAGACGAAACATTTCACTTAATTTTTTATTCAGAACAAATTAACAATCCATACAATTAAAATTAAACGGAAAAAATGTATCGTCTTCATCAATTTCTCTCTAATATTCACATTGGGCTTAACCATGAAGACTTGGATTGAATAGGCCCTTAAAGTCTCAATGTCTATCATATAGTTGCAACAATCAGAAATGCGCGGAAATTTGTGTTGATTTACCGTCGGTGATACTGCATAACCGCGAGACATTATTAAAAAATTAAAAAAAAATGTATATATGTTGTTCCTTACTATTGGGGTAAGTTATGGAAAAAAACTGAGACAGTACGACACTATTGTCAATAAAAAAGTGACACTAGAAAATTTATTTATTTTTTTATAATTTGAACTTCCCGCCAAAAAACTCTATAAATATTTTTTACTGGTAAAAAGTACCACCGAGAAAAACTTCGTACATTTTGCAAAAATTTTAAAACCTTTTTAAAATAAAATAAAAACAAGGTGTCACGTTTTTCTCAATTACTCGTACAGAGGTTGTCCTAGGGGGCTGAAAATTTCCCAGAAAGAATATCTCATTGAGAGAAAAGGTATGACATATGCATAATTTACTTAGCTCTGGGGGCACTTTTTACTCTCTTATCCTGCCATGCCCTTTCGCCATTAATGGTTTGTTGTTGTTCCTTACATATTCAATCTCATGTCAAAAATCCAAAAATATGATATTTCTTGTCTGATCCTAGAGTTCAGTAGTAATAATTTTGTGATTATAACCAAAAAAAAAAGAAATTTAACGTCTGCTGAAAACTTTACTTACGCTGTAGTGTCACTAATAGTCTCGCGGTTTTGCAGTATCACCGACGTTATGTTCCTTCCAACAAGTAGTAATTTTTTTTCAAGAAGCTCTCTTTTAAAATTGCTTAAGCACAAGCACAAAAGATCAATCTATCAAGCATGTAGCACACCGGAAAAAAAATTTAATGTAAGAATGATTTTAAACTCATAAATATCGCAATGGCTTCGCAAGTAGAAACCAAAAAATAAATATGCCATTGGTCGAGTACAGAGTACGATGAGAAATCAACGCCAATGATATTAAAAAAAAATGAAATAAATTAAGCTTTTGTGTAGAAAGCCAAGAAATACTGAACAGAAATTAATTAAGATTCGTTGATATATGATGAAGAATCATCACCAACTGTAACACCAAATGAGAAGCTATTCACAGACAATATTTTGGTACGAATCAAAAAATATCATTCAGGACATTAAAAGAAGAAAATATAAAAATAATTGCGTTATTAATACTAGCATAAACATAATATTAAAGTATGATTAAAATTTTATTAAATATCATGGGACATGGACAACAAATGATCGGGTAAAGATTATTTGATCAGGTAAATAAATAGATTTCCACATTATTCCGGTATTGAGTTATTACAGTATTGTTGGCAATACTAGTATGCACAGATTTGTGGAATTTTTCAACAGTAATTCCATACCGATACTGGTATTGCAAAATTTTACAAGTACCAGTCCTAATAATGGAACTGATAGCCACCAGTATCAAATCAGTACTTTGTCAATACCATCAGTCCCATACCAATAATACTAATTTTTCAACTGTATCTTTAGTTACATTGCTGAACCACAACTCAACGCTACTGATGAAGCGTTAAGAAATTAGCTTTCCTTCGAATCAGAAACGTCTGGTGTCTTAAATATTCTCGTAAATTCGAGCTGTGATTCGGTGAAAACAAGAGTTTTGATTTTTCGTGTTATTTACATCATTTCACTTATGTTTATGTTGTAGAGTTTATTTATCAAAGTCGAATATAACAAGGCATGTTGAGCCCTAATTCCATCAGCTACCACATTTTTAATAGTGAACAACCGCATAAGTATGGAATTAAAGATGATTCCATTAAAATAATTTTTTGTACAATTTAACATCACTTATGAAATGAACTGATATATCCCGAAATGGCTATTCCTTTATGCCCACCACGGATGTGTTTTTCAGAAATTTCCGCAGGTAATAATTAGTAAAAAAACGAAAGAAATTGCAACCAAAATATTGTTAAGGGAGTCCGTTAAAGAAAAAATTCATTTTATAATAAAATTACTATCAATTTTAAAAAATATGAAGAAAAAATCATTTTGCCTTTTTTTAATGTTTTCACTAAAAATAGTCTCTACTTACTGAAAGCATTTAAGATAAGCGTAAACTATAAACAACTTCAATTACATTATTTTGCTTACGTTCATGTTATAGAGTTTATTTATCAAAATCGACTGAAAGATACATGTATTTTAGAGAATGCCATTTAAAACGCTGTTGTTGTTGTTTTTTACTCTAAAATTCAATATGAATAGATTCAAAAGACCATATTTTGTAAATATATAAGGGATTTTTTAATTACACAACATGTTTTCTTAAGATTATATTTTTCTCACAGCATTTTACACTTTGTTTCGCTTACAAGTTTTAAAATTTTTGAAAATTAATTTAGTCGCCTATAGTGATTGAAACTTTATTTATAGAGCTTTAAAATGTTAGGTAAATATTTACTTTGTGGGTTAAGCATTTCTAGGATTGGGGGAAACGTAGCAAATAGATTTTATGTTTTCTTAAATACTTTAATGTATCATAGATATATTATATATATATATATGTATAATTATAAGGAAAATTACAATTATAAATAAAAATAAAAATTAGTAAAACACTGAACATCTAAAATCCAGTCATTACTCTGTCATATTTTATATAGGTTCGATTTGTGTGCCAAAATTTCTCAATACCAAGTTAGTCTTTACATTGAAATGTTTCTATTAAAAATGATGATGATGACAATAAAATTTTAATTAAAAAGCTAAAATAAGCACCAAACATCGAGCTAGAGATATTGATTGAATTCAATAAAAAGTATACACACCGCACACGAGGATATTTAACATTTCGTGCCGATCTTACATAGTGAGAGAGTCTCTCAAGTGAAATGGACTTTTGCATGAGATTATCTCAGAAAAGGCTTGCGTGCATCAAATATGATTGAAATGTTAATAAGGCAAAAGGTTTCAAATGGTGAATTCTTTTCTACGCCCCGGAGTGTACACCACATCCAAAAATTACACTTTCCAAGTCTTTTGTAGCCACTACACCGGAACCGATTCTGTCTGTATATTTTTTTCTTCTTCGGTGTAGTCCGGTGCTGCCACTTATCGCGAATTCCTACACTCAAAATTTTTTCGGATTTCGGTGTTGACTCTTGGCAGGCAGCTATTTTTTATAGCAACCGCCACCGGGATATTTTTTCCAGGCAATAAAAATACGAAGCTCACTCCAGAATCGACACAACCCAGTCCTGGTTTGGTGTACATACCGGGGCGTACAAAAGAATTATAAAAAATTATAGATGCTTTATGTTGGAATAAAAGATTATTTAAATGCTGTGAGAGCGCTTACTTTTTCTATAGAACCGTTAGCTTTAATTGTAAACATTATTTTAATGGAAACTGATTCGAAGTCTACTTTAATCAGGAGACCCCAGTTCAAATATCTTAACCGAAATATTTAATAAATTCAATAAAAAAGCAAAATAAGGACCCAACTGAAAAGATGTTTTCTTCCAATTGAATTATGCCAACTAATTAGCAATTATTAAAGTAAACTTCCACATCAGCATTAAACTTTTCTTTACAAAAAACATCCATTTAAATAAATCTTTATAAAAATAAAAAAATCGTGTAATTAGGCGAAGTTGCATGCATTTGATTACGAATAGTCGAAGCGAGAACACGAAGATGGAGAAAAATGAAATAATTTAAATATCTAGAAAGTAAATACACGCTGGCTTGGTGGAAAGACTGAAGGACCCTACCCTTCCATATTTCACAATTGCACGCCGGTACAAAGAGCTCAAATTAGGCAGAACTTGAACTGAAGGCGAACATCCCTTACTGAAGACAATGTCAAAAAGCTACAAGATACAGCGCTAACAGATCACCATTAAACATTTAGTTAAGCTCACAGGGCTCTCGTATAGCAGTATTCAAAGGATTCTTACTGGCGAAATGCATGTAAAAAAAGAATTTCTTGCACGATAGATGTCAAGATTATTACCGGCGAATCAAAAGAAGAGGCACAGAAATTGCGACGGTTGTTATTTACGAAGCTGGTTTTGAACTACTTTAACACCCACCTTATTCTCCAGATCTTGCCCCCAGCAACTTCTACTTCTTTTCTCGAGAAAAAAAACCATACCTAAACTCTCACTTGAAATGGATCCAAGACCATTTCCAGATGTAAGGTCATTAAGATGTCATTTTGCTGAGTCCTTAGCCTTTACGAAAACTGTCCCAATAAGATTTACATGAGAGAATACGCCTTAACCACCTGAACCTGTAAGATTTGGCTGCGGCAAGTAAAATTTTTTACAGAACTAATAGTTACTGTTTTGAATTCAGCGAGAGCGGTACTAGGTAGCCGTATTTTAAGACTTTCGGAGTGCTTCAATTATTTGTTAGCCATGGAAGTTAATTGTTTGGCTTGTATAAAAAAGGGACATTATCAGCCTTATCGTCGTGTCCGTTCCAAACGGAAAAAGTTCCGAATTCCTTGTTTTTGTTGTTGCTTTACAAAAACAAATACACGGCTTCGGAATTTTTTCCATTCGAAACGGATACGACGATAAGCCTATATATATCGAAACTATCGGAGCTTAGGGAACTAAGATTTAGCTCTGAGTTGATTAACCGTGATGCTACCATGGTTTAGTAAGTTTGTTACAATTGGAGTTTACTTTTTTTGGCGTAAATAGCACAAGAATCCACGAAGAAATAGAATAACAATCGCGATTGACTGGAGCTTAATAAAGCACAATTTGTTATCGTATTGCAGTACAGTAATTAAGTCGTTTGTGAACAGCATCCAGCATAGAGAATTCATCAACTAGAGATCCTATTCCATATAGAAAAACAGTCAAAAAGCTTATGCATTTTTTTAATGTGACCCTAATACTTCGTGCTCAAGAACTTCAGGATTGATTCCTTGCCTCGACTCTTGCTATTTTAACGAGCTTTGAAACCTCACCGATGTGATGATTTCTTTGTGATACTAGCATCCGAGTTGCAAGAGAATCGTACCGTGTGTGGTGCAGTTTGGCAAATGAATTTGACAGTCTGAATCAACGAACATAAATAACTAGAATACCGACTTCGAACATTGTAATGAAAAATTTTCATTGACCTTGAATATTTGGCTTTGTGTTTGCCAATTTATCTAAATAAGAAGGAAAGGGCAAGAAAACCTCACAACTGTGAATGTCCCGCCTTGGCATGCTGAGAAGAAAGATTTTCCTCCGGGAATTCTTAACTCCCGGTGAAATCAAATCAAATAGTCTTTTGCAGTAATGGGAGGCTTGGCACAATAGATCTTTTTAGGTCGCAGTGTCTGACTTTGGTCAACCTCCCAAAGTGAATAATTTGTGAATCGAAGTTTGATTGATAAGTAGTGTTTTTTTAGTGACACAAGCTTTTAACCACAACAGAGGTAACATAATTGAAATGAAATAGCACATTCTCTAAACTCTCAACGACAGTTCGTGTGTTAAATTAAGAAGAATAAAGTCTCGTCACACAGGCTTCCATTTAAACACGCTCTTTTTAACCCCCGACGCAAAAAGAGGGGTGTTATAAGTTTGACGTGTCTGTCTGTGGGTGTGTCTGTCTGTCTGTCTGTGGCATCATAGCTCCCGAACGGATGAAGCGATTTCAATTTAGTTTTTTTTGTATTAAAG
>QYTT01085347.1:14271-43073 GCA_006980735.1 Dasypogon diadema | reverse complement strand
GTATCGAGTAGTACGGTTCTGTTCGCTTCGATGCCAGCATCTTTTAGTGAAAGGATCGTGTGTTTCGTTATAGGATCCTTTTTACACTTATCTTGATTGCGATCGTGCAGCACATAAGGAGGTAGGACTGATCGTGACTAATAATTAACGCAAAAATACTGGTGATCAATGAACAGGAGAGGAAGCGCCTTAAGTGTGAACAAACAAAGTACTGATGACTATAGATATGTCCGTTAAAAAAGAATACCTTTCACGATTTTATATGCAGGCAGACTGGTTTCATGATCGTTGGATTAATGCTATTAAGTGCTGTCAATTTGTGTAACTTTCTATCATTTTGAGATAACTACGATCACTGCATTCTGACTGATCGACATGTCTTGATGGAAGCTGATCGCATCGATCAAATATCAGGCACGATTGTGTGATTTACCTGATGCTTTGTTTAGACTAATGTCTGCCCAATTGTGGCACTTGTCTGTTAGTATGATTATGCCTGGCATTTTTAGGGAAAGTGGATCGTGAGAAATTGATCATATTTTTTTTAAACTTTCACTGTAGATGGTTTCTGCCGCGAATTGGATTTTACCAATTTAGAGCAGTCTTTTGTTTGTTCGTAGCACAGCAATTATGATTGGTTTGCCATCGTGTCTCTGTTCTAGGAAATAAATTGCTCGCCGTTTCTTAAGAAGTAAACGGGTGTTATTTGCTCGCAACGCTTGTTAAGCACAATAATTCGTCGATAGGTTTCAGGTTGTTTACCCAACAAATACAGTTCGGATATTTTCTCTCGAAATTCCTTTCAAGCGCAAATATCTTTCATCCCATGCTGATTTTGGAGAACTTTTTCAAGGTGAAGAGATGTGATATTTGCATTTAGATTAAAGTTTATTTGGAGACAATATGCAAATTAAGGCGGCGTTCTTAATTACCGTGGAAACGAAGAAATGAATGTCCAGCACAAAATTTTGGCCAGACAAGATCACTGATTTTTCAACAAATCTGTGCCACACTTTGTGACAGGCGACAGATTTGTTTCATACATAAATCTTCACCCTATTGACCCAAGTGAACCAGCACTGACAAGATGCCATTAAAGCTAGAAAAATCTTTTTGTAAACACTGAAAAACACTCAAGACCCCAAATTAGTCCTAGTAAAAGTACTCATTACGAGCTCCTAATTTGAATGTGTGTTGCAACATCAAAAGTCCACCACCAACGTTGTTGTAACACTTTCAAGTAATGATCTCGAAAAACAGCAGGTTGGCTAGTTTCCAAAAGAAAAAGGCGCTTCATTTGTTAAAGAGAAGACGCCTCATAATATTTATGCTGTCATGTGTTCGAAAGAAGTTATTTATGCAGTTTTGTTTTGGACTCTCAACCCGAATTTTCATCTGTGTATCGCGGATGCCGACAGGGTGTTTAAAATTAGCTGTTTAGTTTTTTTTATGTTGCTTTTTCGTTAACTATAAATTTTTCATCTTGACACCATTAACATGAATTTTTACTTTTGATTAGCTGGAAAGTTGGATTTTTCTGCGACTGTTCATAATTTTTCGGAATTGGGTAACTGCAGAAATGTTGAAGAGAAATCTTTCCTGTTTTGTGACAGAATTTTTGCAATGTTACTCTTGTGAAAGGAGGATTTCACTCAGTACTTTCAATTTTGTTTTATTTTTATGAAACTCATACACACAACACAAAACACACAAGCAAAATGAGGAAGAAGATGAGGCTGATGATGGCCTGCAAGATTTAAGATTTTCGGCCAGGTGTTTCTAGAAACCTTTTAAATTTATAGTCAGCAATAAAGTTTTCTTGAGTTAATGCGTTTACGGGCGAACCTGAAGATAGATTAAATGAATTTTTATAAAATACCCGAGATTTTCTTAACGTGGGAAATGTGGCATCGTAATAAATCAGAATATGCGCTATTTATGGATGCATAAAAACAAAATAAATTCTGGAGACGTACATATTCAAAATTTGATTCATATTCGCATTTGATGAAAACTAAAGCAATTTTACGCACACAAGTTGAACTAAATAACTTGGTTGACACTTGGACATTTCTCAAAATTTAGCAGGACCCTTAAAAACTAAAAAAAAGGAACTAATTGGCCTTGGAATGAAGAAGAGACAATTTCATTCCATTCAAATTTTAAGATGGTGAATCCATGCATCGATGAAGAATTTCGATATCGTAAATAAATGGAGACTATTTACATATTAGTCAAAAGAAGTTTGAATGTAGTACCTTTACGCAATATTATTCTGTACATTTGAAAGAATGCTACGATGATTCCGTCTTCATTCTCACAATATTGAACTGGAAGAATCAAGGGTGAATTATGCATAGTGGCAAGGATTTCGTGTCCCCCTGCTGTGGTCGCTGGTTGTGGAAGAATTATCCTTAAAGAACTACTTGAAGCTAGATTTAACAATCAGGGTTATACCGATGATCTGGTCATTTTTGTTAAACCAGGAATGATCAGGAGATATCTAACAGCACTAGTGCCTTCGGATAGGCTTGCGGGACAACCCGGAAAAGAAAATAGTATTCCCCTCACAAAAAGGAGAAAACTCAAGTTGAAAATACCTTAGATGCTTACTACCTACTCGTGTCACAATAGATAATAAAACTGCTCCTCTATCTCAACATTACATCTTATTGGTACCGGCTATTAAACTACCACTTGAAGAGAGAGAGGATCTTGTTGAGGATGACCAGTCTATTCTGTTTGGAATGTGTTCTGCTAATGTCAGGGATTATATACATTAAGGCGTATACTGGAAACGTATTTATAACGCTAATGTTGTATAATCCACAGCAGCCACTGAAGAAAATCATGGGCTACATAACGAGGTGCAATCTGCAATGGATGAGACCAATCTAATCAGTAGGGTACGGTCACAAAAGATGTTTTAGGTCGAAGTAACACAAAAGTTTATTGGTCAAAGAACCTCAAAAATAATACAAAAAAAGTGCCTGGTAACTTAGATAACAAGGGGTGTTTTATGTGGGTGGAACAAGAGGGCCAAAATACGTGATGACTTCTCCTAGACATGGCAGAATTTCGGGGGCAATGGGAATTGGAATATGTGGACTTCTTCAAATATAACGGAACACGGCTCAAATTTGCTAACCATACATCTATGGAGCTAGAGTCTGTTTTGACGAAGCAAATTATTAAGATCGCGCTTCCTTTCGCGTAAGTAAGTCGAGTTGCAACAAGACCTGTTCTAATAGGCTAGGAAGCGTTTAAAAGTGTGGAATCTATTCAAACAACAAAAAAGGCGTTTCGACTATATGCGCGAAGAGTCTTCTGCCATACTTATGGTGGAGTTGGAGACAGTTGGTTGTTTTAGACGGTTTGGTTACTTGCCAACAATCGTACAACAAAAATACAACTACCGAAGAATAGACACAAAATAGATGCATTTAGTGGAGGAAAACATTCTAAAAACTTAGTGCTATGTAAGAAAAATGGTAAAGGGTCCATTATGAATCGTTGAGGAACCCCATAAAGTAGACTGACTCTTAAATGAATACAATAACAGTTCCTGTAGTGGCAAAAGAAATAATCCTTAAGAGAGAAAGATATTAGAGGTTCTTCTGAAGATAGATTTATCTAGAGTGAAAAAGAAAGAATTTTTATCAATATATGTGACCAAAATCCAAGAGGGTTTAGGGAGGAATGGTGGGTCCTAAACCAAATTTTTATTCACAGAGAGGTAAATTGATCATTCCAATCTTTTAAGACGTTCAAGATTTGATAGAATATTGGGTTTTGGGCTGTTGCAGGAAAATGAGTTAGTTATTCCAGCGTTATGTGATATTGTTAGAGTAAGTTTGACTTCGTCAGATTCTCTCGGAGAAATGGAGCTAACCAATAAAAACAAGAAATTTATACCAAGTTAGGAGTTATAGGCAGGCAAACAAAGTACAAAGGGAACTTTTACATACAATTTAATATGTGTACCGCGCTGGTTATAACTATATGGAATATGGCCATATATTGCCTAACAAACCAGTTAGACGCAAAGGTTTTGTAAGAGAGAGTCGTAAGTTGTATAAATTACATATGGACAACATGTTTGAAATAAGAATAATAAGATTTTTAATAATAATTCAGGACTGCACGACTAGGGATAATTCAAGAGGTATGGAAGTATAACAGCAGTGTCGGAAAGTAGAACTTAGAACCAACAAATCCTGAACTGTTAAGTCTGACCTATCTAAATTTCTTGGATCATAAATTAGTAAAATATCTTGGCGTCAGACTGGATTCAAAATTGAGCTGAGATGTTAACAAAGATGGTATAAGGAGTGTTTCTGTAGAAGAGTTTGTGAGATTACGCAACCACCTTGAATCCATAATGAAATAATACTGTTAGGTGATATTTGTACAGAGCTTCATTATGTTAAAGTCAAATTTAGAAAATTTCAAAAGTCAGATAATATGTGTTTAGTTGGGGTGATGCCAACTACACCAATGGGATTAATGGAAATAGCACGAATAACAGAAACCAATCATGTCAAATGATGGATTTCGTTGGTAAGCAAAGAAATACTGCGAAGGTATTCTATAGAATACCATAAGTCATTATTCGCAAGGGAAGAACTGATAGTTCTGTAGCTATGGATATGAAAAATGCATGTATAATCAATCTAATTCGATTATTAACTGCTTAACATTGAAATAACCCTCTCCGGAGTCAGTGTCCATAATAAGATACCGATAAGTGAGATTTTACAATAGGTCACCAAAAAAAAAAAATAAATATTGATGCTTTTCTGTTGGAAATGTCGATGGATGCCCAATTATAAGAGTTCTGCGAAACATTCAAAATTGTTAGGTTTGTTAGAAAGAGTGAGAGCAGTATGCAGAGATTCAGCATAGAAAACTGAAATAATAAAAACATCCTAAAAATCAATGATCTGGTACTTAATATTTCTAGAGCCTACGAGGCAGGTGTTAAATCCAGTATTTGCAAACTGAACAGGGATTGCATAGTGTCTATGCAAAGCAACCTTTTAGTGAATCTAAGTTGAACATCATAAATTCTTCTTTACTGCATAATGGTCAAAGATGCATAAATGGCATCAGTATTAGAGTTTTTAGATCCAACGTACATGGAACCTCGCCCTGAATTTAATATTCAGCTTGTAGGTGTCTTGCAGTGTAAAGCTACTCTCAAAGTGTGCTATATTTCCTATTTCCTAAGGAATGGACCACAGAGATTCCTGTTTTAGAAACATCATACTCATTATTAAATGTGATCGAAATTCATAATGCCCATTACCCATTTCAGTTTCTGGTAATGCTCCAGTACAGATGACATGCAATCACAATGACAATCAACGTTCTGCGACGTTAAAAACTTTCCCTACAAATTTTCTCCCCAAAGGACAAATCCGCAACAAAGTCATCCCGAAAAAGGGATTGTTACACATGGATCCAGTGCTATAATTCAATTCGTCCGGAATTATTTAATTTACTTCAACTTCAAGCATCTACCGAAAAATTCATTTGCTCACATGTTGTATACATAGGTACGTTTCCTCAACAAACCACCCACTGCCGTCATCCAATTCATCTCAGATGATGTATTTTCACTGTTTCACCCCAAAAAATCCCTCCCATCTCTTTTATGTTGTTTTTTTTGGTCCTCTCTGTGTGCATTTCTGTCAAACGTTTTTCGTCGGATAGATTTTACACTCAACGAGAATTTTGTAAAGTTCAACAGAATTGGTAGAAAAAAGTCTGCAGCAATGGTAAATACGAAAACAAGAAAAAGGAAAGATATAAACTAAGGAAAAAAATTTATCAAAAGAAAATCACCCCATCCCCAGACGAGGACCGTCACTCAAACCCCCCTCCCTAGAAGATCTCATAGTTTACTCTTGTTAAGCGATGTCAGTAGTGGCTTTCCCCATTATGTGTCTGTGTATGTTTATGTTTTCTATTCGTTTGAAATTGTTTTTTTCCTTATTATCCTTTTCCCTTCCTTTTGACTTTGGCTTTTTTCTCATCGCCATCGTTGCAGTTATGTGCTGTTATTGGCGGGTAGTACTGTTGCTTTTCAGCTACAACGAAATATCACAGGGTTCGTACTTGCCTTGTGTGCAATTTAATTTATAAAAGTGTAGCGTAAATGCATCAGCGGTTTGAAATATACTTTTACTTGCAGCGATAGTACTGTAATATGTCTCCATCTTTATGACAGACGACGAATGGACGACGGATAGGCGGACAGAAAAGTGTAAGTAAAACATATAAAAACGTTTTATACATGTAGGAATGGTAGAAGTGCTATTGTCGTCCGGTCTTATCCTTGTTTTTATGCTATTAAGTATTTAGTTTGGTTTAATGTGATAGGGAGTGACGTTTGGCTTTATTGCTTCTAATTTAGGAAGTCTGCGGGAAATTGAGCCTTTAAGAGATGGAGAAAATGAGAAGAAAATAAATTGTTGTTATTAACAGAGTACTTTAAAGAGTTTGTCGTTTTAAATCACTCTTAAAGTTAGTGGAGTACTTGCGTGTGTTTGCTTTTATCAGAGGCATAGGTGATGTCCGATTAACGATGATACATACCTGGAATAAAGGAAAATTTTTGGTTAGTTTATTGTATTAAAATTGTGTAATTTTATTACTAATACGTAAAGTCTAGAGATGTATTAGGATAAAAGTTTTAGATCACTCAATGATCTCTTATTGTCCAAGAATTCATAATCCAATCGATGCCAAAGAATCATAGTTATTACGTTCTATCAGAGAAATTCTAAATTGATCTATGCAACTTATAATAAGTTAAATAAAGACATAATTACATGTGGAGCTAGTACAGACCCTTGTGGAACTCCAAAAAAATATCAATGTCGACAGAAGTCAAAATGCTACACGTTGTGGTGTCACTTATCCTACAAAGTTGTGTAACAGAATTAATATTAAGTTATCCTTAACTTCGATATGTAATCAAAGAGAATTTTTTACACGTAGAAATTGAAAACTAAAAACGCCACACCACTAATGCCTTTTGTGAAGTGAACATGTCACTGTTTGACGTGAATTATTAAAAGTGGTTTAAAAATATACGGAGTGAATTTTTTGACATATGGTCCAGTGTCATCTATGAAAATGACACTTTGTGTGGTCTAGGATTATCATGATGAAACATGTATCCCTCAAGTTTGTCTAGAGTATTTACTATATTTATGACCTATTTACTTCATTTCATTTCATGTTCATTTAAATCTAGCTTTGGTATGGTTTTTTTGTGTTTTTAGAGCTCTTTAGCTATAATGATCAGGTACTTCATCGTCATAGACATTAAAATTTAATACTCAGTGATCTACTAATTTGGTTTTCGGAGGGTTTAATTTACACACCATGATGATCACGTCATGTTAGTTTTCTTCATTGCTTGAGTCCGTTTTCTAAGACTGAGCTGAGAGCTTATTTTACCAGCAGTTATTACCTTGAGATCAAAAGAAGAAGGCTTGAAGGAATTTGTATTCCTCCCGGGAGAAACTTGGATAATTTTAATTAATTACTTAATTACTTGTATTACGTTTATTTTGGGCTCTATTCGTAACTTCTATCTTACGTAGTGCGGTTCAAGTATTTGTGATCTCGAAGGGTTCTGATTAAAATTTCTTGGAGTCCTTTTTCTACCTGATAACCTCAACCTTGTTGGGGGTATAAAAGCCCCTGTCGGGATAATATTTTCAAACAATTTTAAACAGTGATTCGAAAAGTGAGGTGACCTTGGAGGAGATTAAGGAGGGTGGTGCGACTCATATAGAACAAGATTTATACTTCATCTACGTCTACGCAGAGGGAAGAAAAGCCGTTAGAGATAAAGAACAAATTATTTAAACAATCTGAGTGTATGTCACAATTTTCAATTTTTTTTTTCTTGCGTAATCTTGTAGAAGATTGATGGCTTTCGAGAGTCTTCTTTTTCTCAAATTAGTGTAGGGGTTTCAGATGAGAGCCAAGGACAGATAGTGTTATACACAACTTTATAGACGAAATTCGTTTGACAATAATGACAAACACTGATTAAGCAATGAGATCTTTCGTCAACTATATGCAGAATACCGGCTCAGTACTGCGAAAGCCTTAGACAAGGTTGAAAAGATGAAAGGTCATAAAAAGAACGAAAGGAAATTCAAGAAAAGACAAAGACTAATAATACTCCGCCACCAATTTCTTCACGTCGATCATTACGACAAAGCTTATATCCTGGAAAAATGACTACCGATGAAAGAATATGGCCATTCAGCCAACTCCACCCAACATCACACATCAATTGAAGATGGGCCATCCTATTTCTTATACTCATTGCCACCTGAGATCATTTCAAGTCCTTGAGAGGAGAGTCCGGAATACTATTTAAATAGGATACTGATGAAGATGTTACTAATGTTACCATTTTTTTTTAAATTTGGCCGGATGATATATTTTGGACATGTGTTCCAAATTAGAGTCACTAGGGTGCCAAAGATGACTCTTGAGGGGAACCTACAAATTTCCATAAACTGTGAAAGACCCCACTTAAAATGACTGTGTAACATGAACATGAACATCGATGTGCACACGCCAGAGGCACATTTTCTAAGTATCTAATCAATTTGTCTAACGATTGTAAAAACATTTAAATTCTCTCCCGTGTCCAAACCAAAAAATAATTCAAACGTAAGCAAAACGAGACTAACGGGCATCGAAATTACATCGATCCAGTGATTTTATTATTAAATTCTCTCTGGTATGCCTCAGTGAATTTATAATTCTGACTGAACTTATTACGGCACAATGTCTCTGCCGCATTGGTATCCAAAGTGGGCATTTAATTTAAAGATTTGGTTTCGACGATCAGTCGAGGGAATCGAACCGGCAATTACGACACGTAAATCAGATAGGTAGCAAGCATCTTTAAGATTCAAAATTAATGATCCACTAAGTAGCACTGTCTTTTCTTTGCAATGTCTACATTACGTAATGACAAACTGGAAGAATCGATCGTTGACTGGTATCGAATCAGAAACACCTGCCAAACAGAGATTTATGTTTCTGAGGTCACACGATTCAGGCAGGACTTGAACGCAATCAACAAATGGAGGGTGCTTTTCCACTTTAAATTGTTGAAGGTATTTGAGAAAAAAGATTTTATATCTCTAGAAAAGTTCCCCCCGTGTGCTAGGCAGACCTTCTATTTTTGGTAATTCTAAGACTGTTTGATCGACAAAAGTTGATCAACATTTCTGCTCACAACTATACACATAAGTATGGCATCAAACCTGATCAAACTCCGTCGAACAGAATTACCTCCTCAGCCACATGTTGCCAATCGGGCCCGGCAACATCGCCAAGAAAAAACATCGCGTGAATATCAAGTTTGTTGGCCCCCCGTGGCTGTTAATGGCTGCTTTTATGGGCCTCGGCGGATGTTCGTTTTTATCTCCCATCAGAGGCCTCAAAGTGATTCTCTTCTCGACGGTTTTGTTAAAAAAAAACGCCGGTGTTCTTTTTTTCCTGTAGAGTGTGCCTTACTTGACGTTTTCTAGTACAAAAATCACTTTAAGACTTTTTCCACCGACCCGAGAAGGTGAATAATGATAGACGAGTTACATGACGGGTTACGGTATTTGTTAGATATTTTTTTGTTGGACAATTATACGTCCAGAGAAGATTACGTTTTCTTGGGTCCAGTTTTTTTGTGCCTCAGCACGTTGCCGCGGTGAAGATCTTTCTTCGATCAGATGTTTTCACCAATCTCACTTGTAGTGAGATTAGTCAGTGCTCGGAGCTTTTAACATTTGACACCCGCTTTTTGTCGAAGGGGGACCAGCTTACGACCCAATTGAGGTTTTATTTTTGGTCTAAAAGTAGTTTTCACGATGATGATAAATTGTCGCGGGGGGGTTTTTCGGCGAAAGATACATAATTCATGCTTGAACTTAATTGCAAGGTTTAGAAGAGGTTTAGAAGAATTTAGGGTACGTGGGAATTTCTTAATTGGGGAAATTGTTGGCCCAGTTCTTGGATCTTCTCATGGCATGCTTTACTTTACTGGTTTTAGATTTGCACAGTTTAAGGTAAATTATTGCAGTTCTGGGTTACTTTTGATTAAAACTTTCACTGTCACAGTGATCTTAAATGGGATTTTGTCAAGATGTAGTCACTTGGCTATGACAAAGTGGATCATTACGAATTCACCTGATTTTTCTAGAAAAAAAAGAGTATTTTTGACATGAAAAGGCAGTAAACACACTATTTAAAGGCCCTCGGTACAAAGGAAATACCACTTTAATAAATGTGAAACAACTACTATTAATATACTAACTATATTATATAAAAATGATCTACAATATTTCTGAATTTAACATTGTGCAAACTTTTGTGCTACTGCTTCATTAAACCATCATAACGTACTTAAAATCCCAATTCCTTTAAGTTTCCCCAAATCTCTATTTCACTTTAGTTTTGATAGTGACTAGAAAGAAAAAGTATCTTTAAGGGATTATATTATTTAATTCCCATGCTATAAAAGGATCTGATCATGCAAGAAGGTTTAGGGGGTTTATATTGGATTTAAAGTTCTTATTGCATTGCCAAAGTATAATATTTGGTCTATCTAAGTTTCCTAATTAGTGCCATAAGTCAAGATCGTGGATTGTTTATAACGAGTAATTTTGTACATTTTATTATTAAATACGTGCGCAGCGAAACATTTAGTAATAAAATCTTATGCAGCAAAATATAATTTAAAAAATGTGTATAGGGATATTATTTTCATTAAGCCCACAGGATGACTGAATTAAATTTTAATCAAGCTTTCGCTATGATATCGAGAATATTATTTATTGCAATAAAAGTAGAAATGGTCCCAGTAATGAGGCTGTGGCATGCCACAAAGCAAATTAAATCAGATAGGGTTCTTAAATTCATTTCATATAATGCCTAAAAGGTAACACGTTAGTCAATGTCCTAGGAATTCTAGTTCCTTTTACTCTTTTACATTCTTATTAAAATTCAAAACTTAAATTAATTTTGAAGTAATATGAAAAATGGTAGCTAATTCCTACTCAATCTGAATTTCAAAGAAAGTCATTTCCAACTGTCCTACGCGTTATTAACTCCAGGCAACTCTTCCTCTCTATTGTTTGCAAGATACCAGAGAAAAAAAAAAGATCGAACAATGGGCCATAAGATTATGGCTGTCATCCCGAAGGATAAATAATCGAAATAAGAATGCTAAGTACCCGCTTGGCTGAGTTGCGACGATCAGCAGCTCAGCAGTCAAACAAAAGCCCATCATGAATAATCTTACCGCGCCCCGAAAACGATCGTTTATCATATGTCGCCTATCTGTGCACTCTTCACCAGCATAACTCATTTCTGATGAGCTCAGACTTGCATTCGCTTTCTGATCGCTCCAAAATTATAATATTCCGGGGTAATGGATTATGAAAATCTCTCCAAGAGATCTAATTTTAGACGAAAAGACCGCGACAATGACTGAAGATCACCGGCAAGATTGGATCTGCATACTCCCCTGCCCGCTGGGAGTTGAGAGCAGAGATCATAACCAGAATTTATTTAGACGCCGGATGATCGGAAGCACCAGATAAGAAGCTCTAAGCTAAGCCAACAGTGGATCCTCAACGATGACGGGACTACTTTCCTATGTCTCCCTCGCCGCGATCTTCATTCGCTATTTATGCACGTGAAGGGGTTCATTATTTATAGCTGCACGATCAGTTCTCTCGCCATTTGGTCGATCTGCTGCTATTAAAGAGTTTTTTTTTCTGAGGGGTTGTTGTTATTGCATATTCCTCCAATTAAAATTGAAAAGTTTTCATTTCGGTCGACAAGCGCAATTGGACTATTGCGTGCGTGCGTGCGCGCATAGCTTAGCTCTGTACAAAAGGAGCACTTCGGTATGTACATAAAAGGCAGCGCCGTCTGCAAGGGGACTGCACTACTCCGATGATATCTATCCCAGAGCATTTAACCTGCCCCCTTAGGGTCGGACCCCAGCCGTTTCTGAGTTGAACTGATTTCAATTTCAGATCGCCGATGTACCCTAATCCCCCTTTATTCAGTTCGGCTTAATTGAAAAAAAATTGAAAATTTTAATCGGATTGCGCATGCCCCGGCGATTATGAAGTATTGTTCTGCATGAAATCGTGGAGGGTTCACCTAAAGTATCTGGTGGGTGGTCAGCCTTATTTAGTTGATTAAAATCCTCCTATTTCAGCTGACATAAAGAACTTGCAGTGCTTTCGTGCCAAAAGCAAATTAGGAAGGAGAGTCCTTATAGGTTGGAAGATAAAAGGAAAGAAACTTGGAAAATTCTTTTTGGTTCTCTGCAATAGAAGTTACGTGGCTCGCTATTCTATTCTCATGCCATGGATGTAAACAACTTGAGGTGTTCTCCATAGGACGGCAGAAAGACTATCACACATTGGTGGTGAAGTGTTTCCTTGCGTGCCTTATCTCTTGACTTGACTTGGACAAACTAAAGGAAAAGTTGCAAAATACCGAGGTTGGGAAGTAGTGCAAGATTTTCCTCGTAACAATGGCCTTGATGGGTGCTGGGATGGTTAGTTAATGAATAAAGTGCTTTGTGACTGTCATGTTTCCTCCAGTTTAAAGGAGAGAAGATTTCATGACTTTTCGCTTAATGAGATTTGATGGAGTTTAGAAGATATTTACAGGACGTGAAGTGGATCGACAGAAAGAATAAGATCTTGTTTCGAAAGTCGTCAGGGAAATCAATTGTGCAGTGTTTGAAGTTAGCGAAAGTTGTCAATAGATTTGTGAAGTGTTGTATTGAGTGAGAACGGACACGTTTGAATTTAATGTTTTGGAAGTTTTGTTTGTAAATATCCGGGATAAATTCAGCCATTATTGGCAGAGGTGATGGGTTGGATTTAGTAGTTTTTCCTCTGAGTTGTCCAAACTTTCTCGATTTAGGTTTTTATACCAAGGGAAAGGGAACGTGAAGGATAAGGTGAGAGAGATTGCTCCTTATTGGAGTAGTCTTCACTTCCATTTAACTGCGTAAAGCAGGAATTTTCCATGATCTAATGACTTAAACTATAATCGATCCAATCTTGACTTTTGAGAAAATTAATGAACTTTTTATGATTCGCAGCCTCAGAACTATAAACGCAGAGCACTTGTAGGTGAAATACCTCAAGACTAAGTCTTTTTTTGCTTTCCTCCTACATTGGATACGATTTGGTAGCTGACTTGCCTATCTTCTTCAGAAAATGGCATAAAACTAATCTACAAATATGGGAAAAATATACAAATTTCCTGCTCCTATTTGCCTTTACACTGCCTTCCGTCTCTTCGTGCCCAGGGATTAAGAGCAGAGTTATATTGTTTGTCTTTTGCAGATAGTGAGGTTAGACTTGACTCGAAGCTTTGGGAAAATAAAGCTAAAAACGTAATTAGGCTGTCCGAATAGATGTAGATGTCACCTCTTCTGTGACTCCCGTTTGGGTTTTGATGAGCGCCAGCTTCTATAGCTAAGAAAGGTGAAGAAACCAGTGAAGCACTTCTTGAAACCACTAAAGATAAAGATAAAGAGATACGAGTGGCAATAGGTCAAGTATTCCTTCCAGTGTTCCAAAGAGGATCTAAGAGCTTCGAGATGATTTAAAAACCATGGTTGCATCGATACAGGCTGTCCTATAAATCTTGTCGAGAAAATTTTGGGTACGAGATTGCATAACCACCAATCTCCATTGTCTTATGAGAGAGTAGGGCCTGACTATTCCGTGAAAAATGTACAAGGTTGTTTCTTAATTTCCCATTTTTCCCTGAAGAGCGTTTATCATGTGCCGAAGGTGCAAGAGGCTTTGTCCATACCAAGGGAAATTCTGATAAACTCGCTATTTAGGATTGTAGAACACAGAATTTGGTGAGCCATTTTTGAACTTCTTACTGAATGCTATGGACGGATTCTGTTTGGTGAAGTATGAGACTGTGGTTATTGTTATTTAGTGCCCACTGCAAGACTAAGTTAAAGGTGTCTTGAGATCGACGATGACACTAATAAAAATAGGTTTTACTGATCGGTTGGCTATCTGAAAACGATCTGCAATTTTTTGTATATTAGGAAAGTGAAATCCTCAAGGGTACCTCCATCAGCCAGTTGAACCTGAAGTTTCTTAATTGGGTCATGTTGATTGTGAAGTTCACGTTTTTAGCTTTAATTTGACATTTCGTGAACATTCCGTTGACATGTAGTAAACCCTGTCCGCCATATTGGATCCGCCATTTTGAATCTCTAAAATTTGACTCCAGATTCAAAAATCAGCGACCAGCAAAAACCCATATGGATTTATTTTCATGTTGATCGAGAAATTCTTCAAAAAGTTAAAATTTCGACCACCATGTTTGATCCGCCATGTTGAATTCTTAAGCGTTAAGGTTAAATTTGTTATCATCAGCCCGAAAAACCGAAATATCCGTCATTTTGCCAATATTCCATTGACGTTTAAAAAATCTTGTCAGCTATATTGGATCCGCCATTTTGAATTTAAAAAATCCGGCTCTGCATATTTTCATAACGTTGGCAAAAACTTTTGAAAAAAATTTACATTTCCGGCTTTAGAAAATAAAACTTTCATGTGGCAGCCCTCTGGAGGAGTTGGCCGATTTGGTTAATTTTTTGCAAGGATATTTAGATTTTACTAAAATACTTGTGTGCCGAATTTTATCCATCTACTTCGAAGCGTTCTTGTTTTAGAAGGAAAATATTGATTTTTTACTTTACTTAGCTGGAGGTTTCATCTGGCAACCCTATGAAGGAGTTGTCCAAATTGTCCTGTTTACGAACTTGATCTTTCATTTTTAATAAAGTACCTATGTATCAAATTCCAAGTCTCTAACTTAAGGCGTTCTTGAGATAACTCGCGGACAGACAGACGGACAGACGAACAGACAGATAGACGGACATCTATTAAACGATTTCTTTTCAATGTAGTTTATTTCTGTGTATCATGAATATGCCAACATGCGTGCATTTCACTTCCCTGAAAATCTCCTCTCGAACGTAGCGATGTCTTGATGGAACCGTTCCCCGTGTTCATCTGAAATTGCTCCTAAATTTTCGTGAAGAAGTCAAGGTAAATTTTCAAAAACTTAATAAAAAATCATACACTCCGTCTGCGTTCCACGTGTATTACACAAAAAATGGAATATAACTAGAATTTTCTACCTTTTATAAGCAGTTAAAAGCAATGCAGTCTATCCTACTTACTTTATTTAAATATCAGTCATTAGCCGAATCCTTTACTAACTGGTGTTCAAAATGCTTAACTATATCTTAGGTCTTCTGTAGCATCCCATCCATTCTACTTAAATCCCACCTGTTTCTTTGAAACAATTTCTTTGCAACCAAGGTAAGACTCCATTAATAATTTGAATATGAGTTTTATATTCGATGAAATATCCTTTGGAGTTTTGCCAACATGATCCTCCTGGATAAATCCCTGCTGGCACTTATATGAGGACAATGAAGGTCGCCAGATATTTAAATCTGTTTTCGAGACCTTTTTTGAACTTGAATTCTTACGTTTTACAGGGCACTTTAGAAATTCCAACCTTAGTTTTTAGGTGGGACTAATCCGGCAATAATTGTGCAACTCAAAGTAGACGCTATTGTCCATCAATCCAACAACCCAAAGTCAAGTGCATATCTGGAAACCATGCCTTCTATCTATTACCCATACTCCGGTTTTATAAGTAACTAAAAGCTTTAAAATCGATAGCAAAAGTTCAGATTTCTAAGGTCATGTCGCTAATACCACATGTCTCCGCCAGCCAAGCCACCATACCACCAAACATTACAGCTTATCGCGGTTCCATCTGACACTTCCCTTTCTTCTTCCATTAGCGCCTGCCTAACACCTGTCTCCTTGCATTCATTCAGCTCCAGCCGACTAATTACCACCTTGATTTGATCTATTTTCAACGCGACCTCCATTAAGTGCTGGAAATTTAAAAACCCCTCCTCCCCAAAAATAATTTCATATCTCACCGCAACGCGGAGGAGCAGCGAAAAAATTAAAATCGATATACGGACGATCCATTGTGACCATGTCTTTTGGTTCTTTGGTTCTTCACCTTTTTCTTGAGGAATTTCGTGAGTCCATTAAAGAAATAACGGCCAGTCATGGTGCGGGCATTTACTGCTGGTGCTGCTGCTGATGGTGCCCACTAGGTCCCACTATAAAACATGAATCTAGTTACAAGGCACACCGCAAGCCAAGAACATTCACATCCAGGGGAAGAAGGGTGGGTAAATATGAAATGAATTTCTAATTACGTTTCTTTGGAGTATTCTCACACTTTCTTGGCTCGTCAAGACTCAAGATTTGGAAGGTTCTCGCTACTTGAAGCCATTCCGAACGAGGGCTATGTTTTCTTTAGTGTGCTGTGCTGTGTGTGGGGTTCCCGATTTCGAGCTCCCAACCAGCAATGGGTTAAAAATAATTTTTTCATTAGCCGCGTGCTACAATCACACTCTGGAGTCTCTCTTATAGCATGTTTTGTAGCAATCTTCACGCTATTTACAGAAAGTAGGAAGAGATGGAGGCGCGTATAAATCGAAGTCGGATTGCGTGTCCGAATCCCCTCAACCAACGCGCGTAGTTTCGTTCATTTTTTTTTGTGTTCCAAATATTGCGGGTGTGCTGTATGGGCTTGTTGAAAAGCTCTCCTTAACTTTTTTATGGTGGGCTTATTACTACTGGGCACCATGTTCTCTGGCCTCATCATTGTTATAGAGAAGACTTTATGGCTGCCGATTCGTCTTCTAATTCAATTTAATTTCCATTTCCGGCACTTAAGCTTCCAAAGCCAAAGAAGAAATGCTTCCATTGATGTATCTGTGGGTTTGCATGTGGTCGTCTGGTTTGGTTTTCGGGAGGGATACAGTTTCTCGAAAGCAGCAACAACAACAGCAACAAAAAAGTATTAAAAAATATCCACTTGGAGGGTAGATAATATGGCCTGTTAGCGGGGAATATGAAGGCGGGTTTCATAAGAAGATTAAAATCAAGAAAAAATTATGCAAGAACACACGCCCTCAGGAGAATTTTTCGGATTTTTTGGCTTATAAAGAAAAAATCCTTTTATTTTTCTGGATTTGATTGGTAACAACTTGGGTTTAATTTGATTAAAGCCTGGAATTTATTTTTGTACATTTTGCGGAAATCTATGCAATTAAGGGGGACATTTTTTGAGATATTTTTTCCTTTTGCTCCCTTAATTGTGTTTCTGTCCCTTTGCAAATGTAACAATTTGCAGGTCGAGGGAATCGACCAAATTAACGATATTTTTAGAACAGGATATAATTTTCCTTGAACACAACACTGAACCTCTCAAACTTGAACATCTTCCATTTTTGGAAACTAAACTTAAAGTTCAGTGTTCGGCTTATAATTTTTGAAGGGGCGGTAAACTGTAAGGGCGGTTGGAACCATGGGAATTTCCAATTTGTGGTTAACAACAGGTGTGTGGTGTTATAAATCTTATAAGCTACAACTTGATCTTGGGTGGCTGTTAAAACTGTTTCATATCTGTTTTAAAAGCTGACTGAGACCTGGTAAAAACTGTTTCAAAGCTGGTAAAATGCTAAGTGAGACATGCTAAAAACTGTTTAAAGCCTGTTAAAGGGTGTTTGAAAGCTGTACGAGAGTTGTTAAAAGCTGACTGAGAGCTGCTAGAAGCCGTTTGAAAGCTCAGTAAAAGCTTATTGACAATTGAGAGCTGTTCAAAACTGTTAAAGACCTGTTAAAAGTTGTTATAAAATGGTTCGAGAGCTATTAAAGGCAATTTTAAACTTGATTAGCGCTAACTGAAAGCTGCGGAGAAACTCAGGATCAAATTGTAGTCTCCAAGACCCAAACTACATACCTGTGGTTAACCACAAATCTCAAAAGGTGTAGGCCTTTTTTTCTTGATGATAACGTAAAAGACTATATAGCTACACAAATTAGGATACAAAAGTGGTAATAATAGCAGAGAGGAAGTGAATAATAATCGGGATAGAAACCATAATATTCACTAGCAATACAAAGGATCTGAAATTTAATGCTGAATTTATACTTTTTGTAAATTAGTCCTAAAAGAACACCAAAACCGATGAGGAAATATGAGAACCTACCCAAAAACTGTCGAACGAACGGACTAGACAAAAGTTCTAAGTATAAAGAGAGGACCACTTAAATGGTAGATTTCTCTACGACAATGTACGTTGTATGCAATGTAGCGGTCTTGGCGAACACAGATAACCTACCTATTTAAAAACGATTGATATTTCAACTATACAAGACAAGTCGAGATAAGGGAGTCGTTTACGAGTATGCTGACCAAACCAGCTAAAAAACTCATAGCAGAGAGAAGAAAAAGGATCCGAAGGCAGCAGTCTATCTCGATATCCCTCGAATGGAAATTACATTAGGGTACGAAAATATAGTGCATCTTTTATAGTCCTTGCAGTCTCAGTCATTTCCTCAGAAGTCGATAGAGAAACTAAGAAGCAACCGTAAGGATTTTCAAGGACTTATTTTTTTAGGACCAAGGTATTTATGAATCAAGATTTCGTTGGCGAAGGATAATGGTCTCCAGCGGGTCTATTCCAGTTCAGTGAAAAGTCCGCGATTAAATGAAAAGTTGGCCGAGACATTTTTCCAAATGATAAAACAAATTTAAGATTGTGTCCCAGCTAACTTTTCATTTTATCATTGACTTTTCATTGGCATGGAATAGGGCCCCAGTAGAAAATACAAATAAAAAATGAAGTTTAATCTTTTACATCATCTCATCTGCAATGATTTGAGACAATTATTTTTATAAGACGATACCTTAACTTGCTGAGTCTTGTGAGGAATCGAAATATCGCCTATATTGAACTTTTACTTTGTGTACATAAGAGGATTTGGGATATATAAAGAATTTTGACTGTCTCAGTCTCAGAATTTCATTCTAATCTTTCACCTAGACTTCCTAGATCTACTTAAATCAGAAATCCCTAACATAGCACTACGCCAATTCGAAAAGTAAATCCTAGGAGTCCATAAAAGTGTCTCTTGGCTCTATCGTTCTAATTCACAGAGTTTTCTACAGTTCAGGACTAGCCTGGAGCTGACTTAATAGTTAGCGAGCAACTCTAGTCAAGTTAGTTTAAAAAGCTTTCTCTTTCTTAGTCGTTTCATTTTAAAGTACAGCATTGATAGATTTTCGAATCGTTGGTATAGTAGTCGAATGATTCTCGGGGAATCAATTCCATTTGAGCCCCAGGGATGTGGTATGATCTTATACGCTGCTGTGGCGGCAGCAGTTCTGTTCAAGGATTCACGGTATTTCATTGTTCTTCTAAGTCTTATCGTAAGGAAGAAGGTATTACGCTTCGGGATGGATATACCAGGAATTAGACCATAGATTTCGTTGGAACAATATCCATTAAAGTATCGATAAAAGAGCTACTATTATAGCGACATTGCGTCGGTGCTCCAGGAAATCAATTTTAGAGGTAATCGTCTCATCGCCATCGCCATCGGGATTGGGTTTGTGTGAGTAGTATTCAAGTATTCGCTAGAAAGCCATCATCGAGAGGTAAGACTCAATCAAATGCACCCTTTGCTGTTCCGCTCATATTAAATTGCGTTCTTTCGCAATTTTCCTCACTCTAAGGAAGAAAAATTCCATAAGAATAAAACCGAGAGACCATCAAAAGAATGGGGTCTCGGTAGTGAGGAAAGGTAAGTAGGACATTAAGCGCAAGCTCCTGTATTCTCACATTTATCCAGCGGCACAAAGCTCCAAAATTCAGGTATAAAATGAAAATTGTTCCAAGAAATTTTATTGAAAGTAATTAAATGATGATTTCAAATGTGCCATATGTTCCGCCAAATAAATAACAAAGTATACCGCCTTCAGAAAATCTCGTATCTCCTGAAAAATCTGGCAATCAGCTCCCTCAACCCTCTACCATCTTGGATACATTCAATTCGCATTAGGTCGCATGTTAAAATCCCTTTCACATCAAAAATAATGACTTTTCTAAATTAATCCTATCTTTTCTGGGGAATAATAACCCTTATAACCCGATTACGCTTACTACCAGTATCGATCCGTGAGCAAGACTAACAGCGGCATCAGCATCAATAGTATAGTAGCATTAGCAACAGCAACAGCAGCAGCAGCAGCAGCAGCGGTGGTTCATGGTGGCACTGTGAAGACTCTGCTTTCACCCCATATCTACTACGACCAGTTGTGTCCTCTTCACAACTTCATTAACTGCAGCACGGTGCCTAATGGCCTGGAATTTTCCAAATTAGTCGTACAAACTATTGTGCCCGGGTTCGATTAAGGGACTGCAACACACGACATTGTCAATGGACAAAAAAAAATGAGATGTCACATAATCCGTCATTGAAAATGCCCTTTGACAGATTCGTGGATACCCGGCGACCCTTCTTTCACCCTACACGAAGTCGCCGGCACTGGGCATAGGGGCCATGAGCTGTGAAATGAAATTTTGACAGGAGCTAAAGAAAATTTTCTCCACACATAAAAGTGAGGATTGACTGAACTCAGCTTATCCAAGACGGAGCAGAAGGAAGAAGGTCGGAATGGCTGGAATTCGCGACTGAAAATTCCATAGGACGCCTGTACTTAGGATGGGGTGGATAGAGCATCTCATCACATCCGATGACCCAAAATGGATGATGCCGAGAACAGGGCTGCTGGGCAGGGATGAGAAGGGAAGGGAAAGGAAATGTAGTTAAGACGAATAACGAACTACCAGAGCCTTGAATTCCATCCCCGCAGACGAGATGGGATCATTTAAGCAGATCGATAATAGCCGTTAATGACATCGCTCATAAATCATGTTGGGATGGCATTTGGGTTGTTTGATGGGTACTTCTTCTGTTGTCTGCGAGCCAAAGCCCTCCTTCTGTTCGTTGCAAACAACTGATGAAGTTAACTTACCCTCGCGACCTTTTTCTCCCTCCTACCGGAGAGTGTGTTATGTTACCGTACTCTGTCAACATGAAAAAATTACCCCCGTCCTGCCCTCTGAAATGTGTGTATTACTCTTATGGTCTTAATGCGACCTGGCATCATTTTTTGTCGATTGCACCCCCATTGCACGAATGGCTGCGATGTCCGCTGCTGCAGCCCTGCACCGACAGCCAGCTAGAAATGAGGTCTCCCGTAATTGCAGTGAAAAGTGATCAATCAAACCCGACACAATGTTGTTGGCGTAGGAACCTGTGTTCAGGGTGTCCCTGCGGCAGGGGTGGCTTTGGGCGGACAGCATACGTATAAATGTATTCGATGATTTACATGATATGTGGAACGTGTCATATTCGTGCATGCAAACGCAACTCGCATTCCACACTACCCACATGAGAATTGCACCGACCATTGTCAGATGTGTCACATGCATTTGTGCTGCATCTCATCATCGTCATCCTGAAGGATTGAATAGATGGCTTGCATCCATCTCTGTGCTGTTCTAGTTGTGTATGACATGTGGTCGTCCGTTCAATAATTTCCTGCATAAATGGTGGCCGTGAGCTGCATAGCAGTGGAAATACCATCGGAACGGTCTCAACATTGTTTCTGGAATTTCTTGTTCCGATTTCCATTTTCTACTGTTAATAGCCCCTCTTCGGAGAATGTGACTGAACAATTGCATAAATGCACCGAACATGCTGACCATTTCTATTCCCAAGACCGATGCTGATCCCATCCAAGGAATAGAACGGTGAGTCTATTTGCGCAAGTTACTGGATATGGTTGAGGCATCTGGTGCCCATGCCATCCCCTGTTCCGTCGTCCAAGCCGATTATTCTCATGCCCATCGCAGCTTCTGTTGGCTGGTACCGCCGGTGCCCAGTTAGAGCAATCCTCCTCAAGAAAGACGTCGCCCATCGTCTTTCGTTTACTCATTTAAGTTTCCGCAATAAGAGACCTTGAAGCTTGATTGATCGACAATCTTGTGTTAAATGAACCGTGTACCATGATAGTTCGATGGGATTGTTGGATGAAAACAAAAACTTGTGGCTATCTGCCATCGATGGACTCCGATACGGACAGAATGCGCAATTAGTTAGCTCGGCGATTTACAATTTCTATGGCAGCAGTCCCCCTAGGACAGCTGGCCAAGTGAAGTATAATGACCATTTTGGTTTAGGTCCACTTGTGGCCATTTCTGCTTTTTTGTTTTTTGTTTTTTGAGTGAAGTTCGGACTGTTTGGGAGACTTGGCAATTTTATACAAATTATAGCCAACCGCACGATTTTGTACTTGCCTTTCGCAGTTTTCTAGTTTGGCTGGGGTTTCGATAGTTCACACGGACTTATTACGGGGGAAAGTATGATATTTCCTTAGGCGAAGAGGTGTGATTTTGAAATGTGCGGATTCATTAAGGTTCGTGAGGTAGTCGTAGGAGCATGCATTATAATTGGAGGCTAATTGCCACTTTGTTATTGTTTTGTGAGTAATTATTTTTCGTGTTACCTCGAAGTCTGGGTTTAGATACCACTGCAGGTTTTAAGTGGTAATCGCTTCTTAACACCTGCGGCATGGTAATTGTATAGTTCTTCCACTTTCACTGGATGCGTAATGAAATGTAATACATGCGCATCCTTATGGACAATTTGTAAATGCTTGGCGTGCACTATAATCTCGTGTGAGATAATTTGAGTAATTTGCTCGGGCTGTTTTGCCAGCTCTTTTCATTGGGTCTTAGGAAGCAGCTTATGATGCTGTGACTGTTCTACTAGAAGGTATATTACCTTCTCTAGAGTGAATTAAGCATTTGAATTTCAGGAGCTCGATTTTCGCTAGTTTCTTTGATGAGGTCACGTATTATCGTGATAGAGAAAAAAAAAGTATTCTGGTTGGGTCTAATGAATAGAATTCTTGTGGTAGCCTTCGTAATCTGTTCACAAGAGTTAGGAGTAGTTATACACATAATTTCTTTTAAAGATTGTTATAATCCGCAGTCTTAAGCAACAGGTTAAGTGGCTTCTCATATCTGTGTTTTTCCATTATAATAGGCGGGGTCATTAAAGATTATAACTTCACATGAGGGAACTCATCTGTTTCTTGAAAAGCACTTTAATTAGATCGACTGCTTATATCAAAGATTTTGAACCATATAATCGTTCCAATACCCAATGGTTTCCAATGATTATTAGTCTATTATCAGCAAAAAAACCTCGACTATTGGCAGACGTACTCGCCGGCCGGTGCGATTCGACCTCATGGATACGAGCCACAGGTTTATCCATGGAGCCAGAAGACACGTTTTCCAACATCTATTTCTCGAAGATGCAAAATTTGAAACGTGGTGTTCGTGGAAATACTGTTATTATATTTTCCACTAAGGGTTTCTAAATCTATTTACTACTACTCATTCATTATTGATTAGAAGATTAGCTTCGATGATGGTGGCCATTGACAAAATAGGCTCAAAGGTTGTGATGGAAATCTTTCCGGTCTCCATGTGTTAATTTGTGGCTGAGAGTTTATTTACTCGGATTGTCTCAAAACCTAATTGAGTTGCCGCTGCTCAGTACAGCCAACTGCATAAAGCGAATAGACAACGAGATTTAAGTGCAGGCAACATACTAAAACAAGGGACAACCATAATTTAATGTCAAAAGAGCTGCCGTTGTGCTGCTTCGCAAACTGTTTCGCATTCATCGCGCTGCTAAAATTTCCAGTTTGGGGATGCAATCACAGTTCAGGTGATGTTCTATGACGCAAAAAACAGTATTAGCAGGAAACGAAAAAGGGAATGAGAAGATGGTATATAAAGGTTCCGACATGCCACCCGAACTATTCTGTTCACCAAAGAATCGTGAAATGTAATTGCGTGGCCAACCCTAGAGCCCCTGAGAACCACTATGCGTAGCATGAGAAATCAGTCTAAAAAATCACCAGGACAATGCCGATGAAACGGTGATAAAAGCGTGAAGGACAATGAGTTGGGAGGTCTCTCTTTGGACCCTACGTAACGAAGTGCATACTACCCCTGTAAAATTTGCAAATTAAACTCTAGTCTTATAAATGAGCACAAGTTTAGGTGATGTTAAAAAATTTTCCCATTGCTGTAGAAAGCTCAGACCACTTCAGTGCCGAAGATGGAAAATGCGGCAATGAAATGTTCCAAAAGGATAACCAAACCCCCATGGATGAGGGACGAGAGGAAGAGCGGAGGCTGGGCCAGTACCAGCATCTGAAGATTTGCCAACTTAATCTTCATCACTGTAGGGAGGCATCAGGTCTGATGCTTCGTGGTTTTGCCGAGGAAAATTTTGACTATCGGGAGGTGTGGGAACGCTTCACTATCTGAAAGTAGCCGAGAGGATCAGGATCAGGACTTGTGTTATGGTGAGAATGGGATGCAGGCACCAAATCTCAACATAGGCGCCGTTCAATTTATGACACAGTATCCAGAAGAAGAGAGAGAGGAGACTTGTAAGGATTCGGAGGACGGATGTGATACAGAGGTGTTGGAGAGGAATCTGAAAGAGAAAGTGGGGAAAACACCTAAGACCGTAAGAAGTGCGGAATCACAGCATTTTGAAAGGTATGCCGTTTTACCTCATTATGGACAATCAGGATCCCACTGCCTCTTGGAACACAGAACTAGAGAGCCTGAAGAAAGGAAAGAGAAGGCTTGGCTAATTTTCTTTTAGTTCGCCCTGTTCGAAGTTGAACTGCCTATTGCAATGCAAAAGATAACAATTTAGGTCTATAAATTTATCGCTGTCACCAGAAGAATGCGCCAGATACTAAAAGCAATGTTTCCCAAAAGGTCTTCTTCGACAACCACTTTGGGTTCAACATTACAAGCTTTCTATTTTAGGGGGAAGTGCTTCTATTGAATTTGAAATAATTGAGGACGCTCTTCACAAATATAATTCTGCGTTAAGGTGGTGTTTATAAATATCGAAAATGAATAAGTGCACCAGATTAGTTAATCTGAATCATATTCATTTCAAAAAATGTGCCAAAATTCCACACAAACATTTAAAGCGTCACAATGAGCACCATATAATGAAATGGAGGCGATTAGATTGCCTAACCCCAGCATAGCATGCAGTGTCATCTTCAAGTGAGCCAGCTCTTCGAGGCGTGAACAATAACTACTTCAGCATCTTTTGATGCTCGTACAACAATGCAACGAATCTTTGGTTATAGACACAATGCAAATAATTACACTACATGACAAAAATATGTGTCACACTGAAAGCCCAGAAATAATCCGGGAAAATGCTCACCAAAAAGAGAGTCTGTCTTGACTGCAAATTATATCTTTCACCAGAGTATGTAGGTCAATAGCTGTGCTATGTTTCAGGAAAAATATGGAAAAATGGATTTTGTGGGAACTTAAAGGAATATCAGTATGGCCAAAAGGTTCAGAGGGGCGACTTTTCGACCTCTAAAAGATTCCGCTTCTAGCACAGATTTCCACAAAACCGGAACCAGGAGTATCTAAGTAAAAGCACGAAAGATACTTTCCTGAGGATTGTATGGTGTTGCTCATCTTGAAATGTTCGTGGAAATTTCTGCAACGAACGTGACTTTAATCAGAAAGCGAAAACAGAAAATCTCAAGAATATAAACAAAATGAGGCCAGTGTTAAAAATGTTTTTCCAAGTGTCGGTGCTAGCTAGCCACGAAATTCATATGGGGATCGTGATGTCAGTCGGAACGTTTAGAATAATCAGGGAGGAGTGCTGTTGCTGCTGCTGCAGAGTTGATGTTTTTTTTTTCTTCTGTAATTTACTGCAAACGGAAATTCTATTTTTATCTTTTCAGGCTATAAAAACTCAATTTAAATAAATGATTCATGGAAAATCGACATAAATCCGTCAGATTTTATTATATTTGGAGAATTTCCAATTGTAAATCATCGACAGTGCATGGCAGGCCCTTAACTTCACCATGATCCTGACCACGCGAAAAAAAAAATCTTGTCAAACTTTAGAGTGTTCGGACTATAAATCCCCTCTTGCCGCCAATAACCATAAATAACAAAAAATAATGGCTCAAAAGTAAACCAAGAAAATCTCACAAAAACTAGTTAACCAGCGAAGAAAGGTCCTTGAAAAAGGAAAAATCAGAGAGTAAATCTAATCAGTATGGAATCAGTCGCCGGTCCTTTGCCTGGGCACAGTGTAGGTAGGTAACTTCATGTTTCTAGAGGATATGAGGGTGCAAACATAAAAGAACTTCGTGCATAAAAGAAGGTCAATACAAACAACAAACAAAATATTCCATTTTCGGGGGAAGGATCATAAAATCCTGTTTTCTGGCGATTAGGTCCAAATAGAATGCAAAGAACTCGAAGGGACCAAGGGAATATGCTTGCGGTGGAAGGGAAACGAGTTTTTCTCCTTCGTTAGTAATGATCCCAACATTTAAACAGTCTTGGCATCTTTTTTTCGGGAAAGGAAAGTAAAACTAAAATTCCATCCCAAGTTAAATTCAATCTAGCCCAAGATCAGTGGGTATAGTGGCAGCATGTGTTCGGGAATTAAAAAAAAAAAGTATTTTTTGTTACGTCCTCATTGGGCTTTGGAATTTCAAGAAATTTGAGCCCAGTGACATGGTGTTTGCATGAAATCGATGATTGCAAGTAGAACAGGTCGGGTGTCGGTAGACTTCTTTGGAAAATGAACTGGGTGTATTGTGCCTGTACTTGGTTCTTCGGACGTGTTATCAGCACCGGCTTTATACCAATAATTTTGATAAAAAAGTAGGGAAGTAAGTTGGGTTCGTGATGTAGCCAACAACTTTGTCTGACACTTTGTGGGGGGTCTATAGGAGTGACAAAATATTGAAGAAAATATTGAAAAATTGTTCAGATCATGTTGCTGGACATGTGTGATAAGAAGCGCCAGGTTTTTTTACTTGCTCGGTACATCCGCTGGGTGAGGTTAAATGTATTTTTCGTTTGGTGTAAAGGCAAACATGGCGGCTTGTTTGCAAGGAGATATACAGTGAAACGCAAAATTAAATGGACAATTGCAAAAACTATTTCGAAAAACTTATGAGTTCTACACATTCCAGTAAAAATTGGTTTTTGGACAGATAAATATTATTTATTCCATGAAAATCATATTGCTTTAAGGAAGAATATTTCAAGCAATTGTCCAATTTCTTCGATCACTTTGGCTGTTACAGGGTTGTTTGTCCTTACAGGTTGTCCAAAATTATTTTGTAATAATCTTCTATTTCGAAACCACGGTTTATTTACGGTGGATCAGATGAAAACAATAGGAGCTACACAAATTTACAAACAATTTTCATTCAATTTCCCACGCTTTCCAATTAAGTTCTTTGCTATTATTACCTTGTTCTTACATTTTAAAATTAAAATTTTGGATTTTTTAGTGCCATTTTGGAAAAAAACGTTGAGACCTTGAATTTAGAGTAGATCATTGATGAGAGATCATACTATTGGAAATCATGAATGATATAATTTGACTTTTTTCTGATCGATGTTAAAACTGTTCTGAAAACAATAATATTGTACAATCAGCAACCCTCGAATGCGATCCCGACTATAAGTAAGGACGAGTGGTCATCGAAAACCAATGCAACATTAAGATTTCTCCTTCTAAATAAGATTTTACTAAAAATCCTGTTTTATATGCTTCAAAGGATATCTTAGAAGTGGATCAATATGGAATCAACTGTGCTAATGATCCTGAAATGAAGATAGACGTCTTGAATCTTTGTTGGATATTGTCTACTAAAAGCTACAAAAAAAGAAATCTTGAAGCATCACCTTCTTGATGAACTGCACAAAGAAAATGAAAGAAGATAGGTATGTGTGTTAGACTTCGTCGGAACTATTGAAGGTGCCTGTTTTTATTCGATTTCATTTTAGGTGACCTTGACGAGCACGTCCTTCCAAATCTGGTGTTGTACTACGAGACGGCCATCTATGATCCGGAAATTTGTGTGGTTACATTAGTAAACAAAACAATTTAAAATAAAATAAAATTGTTTCCAGGAAAATTAATTTACTTTAAATTGTGCAAATTGTTGTCAAACCTGATATCGACTCCGCATAAAATTGCCAGGTTCAGATGTCCCCCTCAAAATCATGAAATCTTTATTCGGAATGTTTTTTTATCCGATGCAATTTCTTAAGTTATCCGTGGTAGCGGATTAAAATGGGGCACCCTGTATATATATATGCTTAAACGAATCCTCCACAAAGTAGTGACCATTATTCAATCCTTCTGGTCTCGTTCAGCGTAAAACTAGGTGGCATACTTTCGGTGTTGAGGCCTATCATTTTTTGGTATTGTAATATATATATATATGAAAGCAACAAAGATATTTCAGTATTTTCGTCATTTTTGCTATTTATTTTTGAATCTTACAGGATATATGAATGTGCCGTCTATTTTACTTAAATGGTTCTGGGAATTTGTGTATTATGTTTTCATTTCCATAAAAAAGAAAATTAAGAGAAAATCGTTACTTCCTAGAAAGGCAATGAACTTCATTTTAAGGACCGTAAGTAATTAATCGGATATTCAGAATCTCCATATATTTTGGAGAGTTTTGCTCAAGTTTTAATTAGCATAACATTGCCTAAGGATGATTCATCTCCAAAAGAGATTTAAAAAAATCCAGTTTTGCAAAACTACGACAAAAAGTCTTCATTTCAGGGTAATACTAATTTAAGACATCAGAAAAAAAATCGATGTTTATATCCCATT
>QYTT01085347.1:0-14251 GCA_006980735.1 Dasypogon diadema | reverse complement strand
CTGTTTTATATGCTTCAAAGGATATCTTAGAAGTGGATCAATATGGAATCAACTGTGCTAATGATCCTGAAATGAAGATAGACGTCTTGAATCTTTGTTGGATATTGTCTACTAAAAGCTACAAAAAAAGAAATCTTGAAGCATCACCTTCTTGATGAACTGCACAAAGAAAATGAAAGAAGATAGGTATGTGTGTTAGACTTCGTGGGAACCATTGAAGGTGTCTGTTTTTATTCGATTTCATTTTAGATGACCTTGACGAGCACGTCCTTCCAGATGTCGTATTGTACTACGAGACGGCCACCTATGATCCGGAAATTTGTGTGTTTACATTAGTAAACAAAACAATTTAAAATAAAATAAAAATTGTTTCCAGGAAAATTAATTTACTTTAAATTCTGCAAATTGTTGTCAAACCTGATATCGACTCTGCATAAAATTGCATACATTTTTTCATATTTTTTTTTCGAAAAAGGCGAAAAATCGCTATTTCGCTAATACAGCGGCATCTATTGCGAATAAACAAAAATGCTTGAAATTAAACCTATGTATTTTGTGACGTAGAATTTGAATCTGCAATAAAAAGTAGGTGTTCCTATTTAAAATTTTAAAGTGGCTCCCCGTCCCATCCCCCAGTGGGGGACATTTTTTGACAGGTTCAAATGTCCCCCTCCAAATCATGAAATCTTTATTCGGAATGTTTTTTTATCCGATGCAATTTCTTAAGTTATCCGTGGTAGCGGATTAAAATGGGACACCCTGTATATATATATGCTTAAACGAATCCTCCACAAAGTGGTGACCATTATTCAATCCTTCTGGTCTCGTTCAGCGTAAAACTAGGTGGCATACTTTCGGTGTTGAGGCCTATCATTTTTTGGTATTGTAATATATATATGAAAGCAACAAAGATAAGTATTTCAGTATTTTCGTCATCTTTGCTGTTTATTTTTGAATCTTACTGGATATGAATGTGCCGTCTATTTTACTTAAATGGTTCTGGGAATTTGAGTATTATGTTTTCATTTCCATAAAAAAGAAAATTAAGAGAAAATCGTTACTTCCTAGAAAGGCAATGAACTTCATTTTAAGGACCGTAAATAATTAATCGGATATTCAAAATCTTCATATATTTTGGAGAGTTTTGCTCAAGTTTTAATTAGCATAACATTGCCTAAGGATGATTCATCTCCAAAAGAGATTTAAAAAAATCCAGTTTTGCAAAACTACGACAAAAAGTCTTCATTTCAGGGTAATACTAATTTAAGACATCAGAAAAAAAATCGATGTTTATATCCCATTTCAGGGTTACTCATTTCTACCTTGTTTTGCTTATTTTAGTATAGGTATATAGAAAAACCTTAATGAATCTTTGGACCATAAAACATAAGTTATTAGCCCACCGACGTAACTACAGAAAAAGTCAATTAGCAAAAATTGTGAACTCCATCCGGAATAAAAAACCTCTCCTAGTTAATTAATCAAATAATTTTACCCTGAAAATTTTTCTAGAACTCTTGTACATTAGAAACGATCTGACATTGACTTCAAACCACTTCCAGAGGAAAAAAAGCCTACTCTCCAGTAAATTTTACTTTTTGGTCCACCATCGTAAAGGAATCTTTTTTTTAGGTCACGAAACACGAAACCTAAGGCTTCTACTACTCATAGTATTCCATGTCGAAACCACTACACCAACGGCGACATAAAGGTCAATGAAAGTGTGTAGTCAAAATTCATCTCAGAGAGTCAGAGCCAACGGGTTCTACTCTACACAGCACTCAAAGAAAACTGGTATTATTCATCGGAAGTGAATTTGATTAATTGACGATTTATTTAAATTCAAAGGCAGAGGCCGTGTACACCAAAATTTACATAACTACGCTGTTTACCAGCTGGTCGACACTCGAAATGAAGTCGCTCTAGTTGCTTTTGATTTATGGTGACATTTGTCATGTTCATCATTAAAGCGTTTAATTTGGCTTCATTGTTCCAGTTGTACCAGTGTTTTTCGAGTATTCTGAAAGTTTTTGGCAATATAAACGATGTAAGTTTTGTTGGGAAATACACCCATATCGTGGGAAGTGTCAGTAGTTTCACAGGAAGGAGCGAATTGTACTCGGCCGTGTCAGTGAGATTATGTTCAGAAACAATCTCAGTCTTCAGGATTTAATGCAGGATGAAACTAAAAAAAAATCAGTTCTGGATCAGTACTTTCATCGCAAGCTTTCAAGTAGTACATGTCGAAAAAGTGAAAATTAGAAAGAAAAATGGTTGCAAATTTGTTTTTTACAAGGTATTGCCTAAGCTCAGGGGAGAACCCTATGATGGACGCAGCACAGCTTAGTCGGAGGCAAATTTTACGGAAGAGGAAATCGGGAAATTTTAACGTGACAAATGTTGCTAGTAAGCCGCAATTTTTTCCATGAAATTTTTACTGTGTTACATCCCATTGGATTCGGAAGTACAATTCTTTTCAGTAGAATTGTCTCAACCACTGGATTCCAGATAGATCACCGTGTCCTTTGTATCGAATCCGCACCCACAGAGGAGAAAATCTGCAGGCGTGCACCTCAGTCCGCTCGGAGACCGGCGTGTGTACAAAAGAAAAAACAGCTTTCATTTTTAGGCAGCAGGAAGTCAAAAAAGTATCGGTGCTTAATACCGTCTCTGAACTAGTGTTGGGCATTAATCGATTAAACTGAATATTCGAGAATTAAATTACGATTATAAAAATATTCACGGTTACATAATTGTTATTCGTTAATCATTTTATTATATTAATCGATGTTCTATGAATGCGGAGGTATTCGTTAATCAATTAATCGTAATCGTTATCATCACGAATACGAGTCTGCATGCGAGAGCTTCTAAATGTGTTATTTACCCCACGACATGAAAATGGACGAGTGATAATTTCGATATTATCGCTATAAATACATAGTAAATTAATTTTTCTACTTTGTGGTTTGTGATGGTTTCAGGAAGGATTAACTAGGTGAAAAAAAATTCATGCATTCAGAGCAATTCTAAACGATGTCATATTTTATAATCTAGATAATTTTAGACAGGGTGAAGAGTGCATTTTTCTAAACTTCACTTATTGTTGTTTTGGAATAGAATAAAACCCTTCAATTGTATTCAAAGGATGCGTTTTAATGTAAGATATACTTACTACGATTACGATTAGTGGTAGCTATAATCAATTCTGAAGGTATAAAATTTGGTTTAGCTTTGCATAGAATGGTCGATATACATTGTATGGGGTATGTGGTTTTTTTAAATATAGTATTTAACCTGTCTTTCATACTTCTGTGCTTTACAGCCAAATGAATTTTTTCTCCGTGTAGTTTTTAGCTTTTATTATCACAGATTAATATGCTTTTACTTATTTTGTTTTTGCTGTCGAATGTTTACCATGTAAATTGCTGGACCGAGGTAGACATGGTTCAATTTTGTTACCTTTTTACCTTTGGTGACTTTAATATTCACGGCTTTGGATAGCTTTTCTGCTTTAAACAGGGTGAGAACTTTGCTTAAAACTCTTTGTAGTCGTTCTGAGAGATTGAATCTTTGTACAATGAATGCAAGAGGCATGATGAATAAAATAGAGGAATTTGGCTACATACGAGGCGTGGCAATTAAAGAACGAGAATTTTTTTGTTTTGCTCGGCAAGTGACAACACTGTCGGTCGTGACGACAACTATCGCGGTGAACGCATTGGAGGTTATGGACCATATCGTCGGCCTAATCCTAAACCCTCGTAACTCCTTTTACTTTTTACGATTGCGTGTTTTTGATCGCAAACGGTAACACTAGCCGCAAGGTATCAATGAAATTTAAATTATTATTAATTTAATTTAATTTAGAAATTTTGGAAAAACGGAAAATCCCTTAAAAATGTAGTTTAAAAAGCTCGTAAATATATAAATTGTACAGTTTTCCCGCTCCAATGTACAATTTTAGTTCTGGCACTTACGAGGTTTTAGGATTAGGCCGGACGATATGTTCTATGCTCCACGTCGAACGAGCAGGTAATGTTCCAGGGTTCGAGCTACAGTTGTTGGAAGTTGTGTATGTTGGTATATGCGGTCGTAAAAATGAGTGATGAGAAATTGGGCGAGGGAATGGCTCGAATCGTCACCGGTTATGAAACTTTGAACTTCCAATACGAGCCTGAGACCAAAAGAGTTAGCTCACAGTGGGCTGAGAAAGGAGAATCACGGCCGACGACAGCGCAAGCGTTACGGTCACAGATGAAAACATTTCTTCCTTCGATATTCAGGGCGTGATCCACCGGGAAATCGTCTCAGACAATTAACTCAGCGTTCTACCTTGAGGTTTTAAAGCTTTAAAACCTCAATCGCGTTTTACCTTATTCCGTAATGATCGTCCTCGTCGTCGGGGTGGTGATGTAGCCGTTTATGTTAGGAATTGCCTCAAGGCTAAGAAGATTTATTCATCGAATAATCAGCTAATTGAATTTCTATGTATTAGGATCTGCCCAGGTGTGGAAATGTGCTTATTATCCTCAGTTTACTCTCCACCCAGAAGTTTTGATTGAAATAACGTTGAAAAATTTACGAATGTGTTATCACGTATATAACGCACCGATACTCTAATGTTATTGATGAATATGACATACTATCACTTGTCAAATCCTTTTCACCTTGATCAAATTCTCATTTCAGACTGTAATAAGACTATATCAGTCCATTCCGTCTATTTACTACACTAGACCATCTTTTCCTAGCCTATCACTTCTCTATTCATCCTCGTACCTCTCTTAAAAATTTTTTCTATCGCGATTATAATAGCATTAATATTTAATATTTGATCGATGAATGTTTACTTCTTCTGTGGAACTCTATATTTTACTGCTCCAATGTTGATGACCAGGTTGAACTTTGTACTTCGCTAGTCTTATATTTATTTGATAAATGTGTGCCAACAAAAATTGTTTATATGCCTCATGTCCATGAGGTTTCCACGTTAACGTGGAAACACGTGGCGTACCTCAAGGGTCTATAATGGGTTCACTGTTGTTCAGCTTCTTCATCAATGACTTGCCCATGATAGTTCGCGATGTGCCGATGATGTTCAGATATACTTGAGTCGACCTATTGGTCTGCTCGAAGACGGACGGCATTGCTTGTATAAATTCGGATTAGGAAAGAAGTTATTGCTGGCGGGTACAGAATGACCTTCAGTTAAATCTTAAAAAATCTCAGTTCGTTAGTTTCAAAAATAGCATCTTAAAAGACCTCGATATTCTGCCAGTAATTTTAAATGGATTTTTAATACCAACATCGGATAAGATTTATAACCTTGGAATTTGGCTAAACCAACATATGAAGTGCTGTGATGATGTTAGTATAGAAGTAGAAGTATTCCCCAACAGTATAGGTTTACTTGTTTTGCATATATATTATCTAGTTATCTTTTATTGCATTTTATTTTTTATTTGTCTATAAGTTGTTAGTTTTGCATAAACATTGTTCAGTTTTTTTTTATCTTTTTCTTTCTTTTTTTGTTTTCTTTCTCTTTTTATAATCAAGTATAATCTATCCCGCTTAGTAATTAGTGTTAGAAATGATTATAAATTTTGTGTACTTCTATCCAGAAATATATTATTGTTATTGCTACAGCCAAATTTAGGTAAAAAGTATGGTCGCGACATTATGACGCAATTTTTGCTTGTGTTAACTTATTACGTTCTTTTTGCAATGGTTCAAAATTATAAAAAAAAAGTATAAACAAAGGAAAAGTGAACAGCAAGGCTTTGAAAGAAGCCTTTCAGCTTGTGAAAATTGTTAATGAAAACTTTTTATAAACAATTGGGGAAGATTTGAATGATTTAATAATGGAAAGTGCAAATGTAGTGGAAAAAAAACTAAAGAAAACAAAAAACTAGCACGAAAATTAGTAAAAAAAAATAAATTTATTAATGTTAATGTTATTTATGAGGAAAATGATTAGCGGATTATTTGCTGTAAAAATCAGTGCTCATTATCCCAACAGTTTGAAAAAAAGGTATGGTAGACGAGAATGAGTTAACCTCGTTTTTGAAACGAAACCTACAACTTTTGTTACGTAGACCACAGACGACAAGAAATATCACCAGGGCATCAGGATTCAACAGAACAACTATTAACAATGTTTACGACAAACAATGGATATGGATAAGAGTGCAAACACCAAGTTAGTAGCCAGACACGATTGATGAAATACCGTCTGGGGAAATAGGTACACTTGTTACAATGGCCAGGGTTGTTTTGCATCAAGGATTATTTCCTACTTAAAGCACCTGGTGGTAGATGCAGAAAAAACCATCCAGATCTATGACCTACTTGGTTTTGTAGCTAATGCATGTCCTCTCACGGTAACCCTTACCAACATTATTGCCGGTTTTAGATCTAACGCAATTATTTAATTCAATGGAAACAGTGTTACCGACGAAGACTTTATGCCAACATATGTCACCATGATCGACTAGATCCAACTATGGCGAAAAACATGCTGAACCTGAAGCTGAAACAATGACATTTGAAGAACATCCTAATATAATCTTAATCTTCAATATTCGTATTACATAATGTCTAAATTGTGAATTGGAGTTGTCCGACTAGTTTTTTTTATATATTTTGAACGTTTTTTTTAACATACTTGCTACTTTAATAAAAACATTGTTCTTCTATTGGCAAAACTGTGTCATATTACCCCAATAACGGGGCACAATGACACACATTTTTATTTCCTGAAAAATGGCTCATAGTAAAAAAGTATAATGTAAGGCGGGTAAATTTCTAGAGAAGAGAAAAGACTCCGATGAGTATATACAAAAAATTCAGAAACTAATGCTTCACCAATCAAAAAGATTCAAAAGATTAATTGTACTATAATCAAAAGATCCGAAGAACCCAAACCCTCGTAGGATTTTAGCAGTCTTTACGATTGTACGACGCAAAATACCATTGTTTTCTTTTAAAAAGTTTTCAAGCTTTTATCTACTTTTGAAGCTTTACACCCGGAGCTAATCAGTATTAATTCAACAATGTGAACATATTTCTTGGAAGAAGGAATTATAATCTGTTAACATTTCGATATGTTGGCCATGGCAATTAATCCTTCTTATCAATGCGATTTATATTTTGTTGGCAGGTGAAATTGTGTACATATCTTGATGTTGATGTGCAAATACTGAAATTTGCCTGATGTTGGGTAATTTCAGTCAATTTATTGCTGATCTATTTGTATGATATCAAGAAATTGCTTTAGGTACAGTTTTGTTTGAATAAAACAACAAATGAAAAAAAAATTATAACTGGAAAATTAATTAATACTAGTAAATTTATATATGGTATCATGGGTATAGAGCTGAAATGATCTAAAGTCTACCTCAAAAATTGTATACAAATGTATACAAAAGTAACGTTAGTAGGAGTAGCACAGTGTACATTTCTCGGGACTTTAAAATATGTCTAAAACATTTTATTTTGCGAAAATAACAAACAACAATATGGAAAGGAAGAAATGAGAATTAAGTTGATATGGATAGTGAATTTCATTCACAAATTTTCGGAAACCATTGTGTTTGAAATGTGTTCAATTGCCAGAGTATATATATAGTTCATTAAAATTTACATTATGTACATTTATTAACGTTAATCTCCGAGGAGTTATCAGCGCACCAAGTTTCGAGCATTACGATATCGTTTTGGAGGCAATGGCAGTCATCTACCTTATGGGGAATTTTAAAAATTTTAACATCGTCCGCATAAAGCTATGTAGTTCTCACACTCGAAGTAGGAAGGTAAGTCGTTGATATAGATTAAGAAAATAAGAGGACCCAGAATTGTTCCTTGAGCAGCACCAGATAGTTGTTCGTATGGAGGAAAAAGTCTATGTTATTGGCCCGATATATGCGATTTGATTTGAGGGATTAGTTGATTGTATACAATTCTTTCAAAAATTGATGCAAGGCTATTGGATATAAATATTGGTAGACAGTTAGAAATGTGCGTTGGATCCCCTGACTTATACATTAGAGTAACAGGCCAGAGGATATGTAGGTACCTCTAGAGATAGAAAAATTTATTAAATTACAAATAGGTTTGCCAAGGGACCGTGCCCAGCAGAAAATCTTGCATTCGCTGCCTCGTAATTAAAAAATTCTTTAAAGAAATTTGTAGAAAATGTAAGTGGTTACCATTATAATATATTGTAAGCGATAGGGTAATTAATGTCGAAATTCTAAAATGCGTAAGACTAGATCAGTTTACACTTTATCAATGTAATGTCTTGTAAACGGTTGAGTAACAACTAAAAATAGTTTCAATGGAAGAGAAATGCAGATAATATTCTGCGAATTGAACAATTTGTAGTTCATATATGAGCGTTATTAATGCATATTATGTAAAACCTTGTAACTTTTGTTGAACTCAAACCGAAGATGAGTTACCTTTCGTTTCTTAAAGTCTTTGCCGTAAAGGAGCATGTACATGCCTACAATTACAGTATCACAGATGTGTAATTACTAACAGGATTAATTATTTGAAATGCACTCTAGAAGGAGTTATCTGCAATTTAAAATAGAATACTTTCCAATGTGATTTACTTTTCACATATAAAGTAAAGTATTTCCTGTAAGGGAGCTTACTTAAGAGCTCCTTACCACCCCGATGTATCAATGTGTTAAAGTAATCGACACTGTAATCGACCAAGTAAGCAATTGCCCTTTTAGATAGCAATTACGGAAACGACATGGTAATGATTACAAGTCCTACTTAGTGCACAATTTCTAAATAGCAGGTTAGGTATTCTATCAGGACTCAAGTTTTTACTACAGTCCAGTTTGGCAAGAACAATTAGGATGTCTGTTGAAGTAATTGTGAATAAACTTATGCAATTATTATTATCTCTGGTGTTGCTATGCGAATAATTCCCTAGGGAGCCATCCTTCGAGGGCACAGAAGTAAAGTAAGTAGAAAACAATTCACATGATTGGGGCCAGGGTCGGACTGGGTCATTTTGGCCCCGGGGGAATCGATTGAGTCAAAAACATTTTATTTGTAGGACACTTACATCCAGAAACTAAAATTTTATTAAAACCGAGATTAAAATCACCAAAATGAACTTAACTAATGGGTATACTTTACCTTTTATACAAGGGTTTAGTAAATGATGTTATGGAAAATTCTTTCTTACGTATTGAGAAACAAACTAAATTTTTAATTTAAAATAATAATACTGGAAATGAAATAATATTCAGGTATTTATACAAATACATATATAAAATGTTAATCAAAACATAAACTATGTATACTAAAATAATATACATAAACTATGTATACTATCTACTAAACAAAACATAATAGAAAAAAAACCGGACAAGTGCGAGTTGAACGCGCGTGGAGAGGGTTCCGTACGATGAATATGTTATCTACCATGTTTTTTTTAAATCTGACCCAAATTTGTTTGTGATAACTAAAGAAAGTAGGTATGGTACCGGATTGTAAAGGAAAATTGCTGAATATATTGTCTGTTGTTGAATTTTGTATTATCGTATATTCTTGAGTACGTGGACTAAGACCAAGGTCAGAAAGTATTCTGATATTTCATTTTTGATTTGTTACGCACAATATTGAGAGATTTACCATGTTATTTTAAGACCATAGATAGAAGGTTTACCTGTAGTCTATAACTAAAGAACTATTTTCAGTATTTTTTCAAAATTTTGGGCTCAGTAGTTTCGGAGATAGGTGGGGGAATCGTCAAATTCCATCTATTTTCTTGAATAACTTTAAAACTATTTATTTTAAAATTATAAAAAAATATATTTGAGACAATATAAAATGTATTTCATTTGATATGTCACTCGGTACAGTTTGCAAAACTCGTTCTATAATTTTATAATTTGGCTCCCCAAATGGGGTATGGGGTCACCCCCATATTCAAAATTCATTTATTCACGTTACACGTCCGTGTTTGGGTCACAGAAGTTCATATGTATAGCAAATTTCAACTTAATCGGTCCAGTAAATTTGGGCAGACAGACACACGAGTGATCCCATAAGGGTTCGTGTTTTCATTCGGACGTACGGAACTCTAAAACAAACAAAATATAATAGAATCGAATTTCATCCAAGTGCAGCTGTGTGCTGTAACTGCGATGAGTACGCCTGCGTATAAAATAGAAATAGATCAATTTATACTCTTGCCAGTCGCCAGATTCAAGAGTTTACGATTACAATATAATTTTTGCAATGTTTTATTTCTTGTCGCTTGTCGGTATTATATTATTTTTATTTATTTAATTATTTTGGCCCCATTTTGGCTCCAAAACAAACTGGCCCCGGCGGAAATATCCGCCTGTCCCCCCTGTCCAGACCGACCTTGATTATGGCTGCTTACTAGCTCTAACATTATTATACATCATTTCCTTCGCATAAGTATTAGACTTTGTAAGATTCTTATTAATGCATAAATTTACTCAACGATTAAATAAGAACTAAATACGAACTATAAGAGGGGGGTTTTGTTTACCATGAAGCTTCGTCGTTAAACACAATAGTCTAGGACTGGCTAAAGTGCTTTCGGTGAGGACAGGATTCCTTTGAAGGTAACCCCCATCAAGTGGACATTCCACAGCGATTACCGAATAAAACGTTGAATTTTCAAGATAAATCGATTATTTTCAGTGATCGAAAAAAAAGAAAATATTAAGAAATTGCGACACAAATGGATTATCAAAGACATCAGTTCTCGGAATTCTACATGATTATTTTCAACTTTTCAAAATTAGGGCAAGTTCAAAACCATCAAAGGGTTGACTGCTGCAAGATGAAGACGAAAGTGGGCCAACCAGGCAAATTGTATAAGACTATGTACTTTAATATAATTCAACAGCAAAAGTCGATGGTGTAACACGGTCCTTATGAGCAGAGTTTTAAAACATAATGGCATTAAAAAGTAATGAAAAGGTCATAGGGATAATTTTTTCTGGCAGATACATATTTCTTATTGCTACTGTTGTTCAGAACATTATTAGCAAATGTAGCTTCTCACAAATGATATTAGCTGATTGATATTTTTTTTATTGCTGATATTTTAAAAGCTCTGTTTTGTAAACAGATCTCTTTACCGAGTATCAGATATACTCTGACCAGGACATGATTTTTGTGACTTATAATACTAACTCCAGTTCTTCACCTAATATTTATTTATTTTATAATTACAATAGAACTGTTATTAAAGTGGTACTTGTAGATGCGCAACATATTTATTGAACTTATATTTATAGTGCATTAAATATTAATGAGCAGGTTGGGTTTCTTCATAATGCGATCACATTTCTCTCATTCCAAAAGGTAACTAAAATTATGAGGAATTCTGTCCAATAAGTATATTAAAACACATTAACACTCATAATTGTCTCCATTCCAATTAATCCGGATTTAGACAAGGGCACAGCTATACGACTGCATTACTTAATGCTAAGAATTGAGTATTGAAGTCGAAACATGAGAACGATTATGTGTGAAATTTATAAACAAGCTCAGTTTTCCTTAATATGCTGCCAAGTTTATTTTTAATTTTTACTGCAGGAGTTCCGCAGGACTCTGTCCTTGGGCCTTTGATATTTTTGGTATTTATCAATCATATATTTCTACAGATTTCATTAGCAAATTACATCTCTACGTGGGTGAAGGCAATTAGGTATTAGTTAGAATGACATTACTTGCATTACTGATGAATTTGATGTAATTAATTTAATAAACTATGCCTAAATCCGCAAACATCTAAATATCTCAATGTAAGTCTAGAGTAAAAATGGATAATTTTCGGGAGGTAACTGTCGATAATAAGATTATTTGTTTTTTAAATCTGCTATTCAGGGGTTATTTTTATTGAAACTCTGACTTGAAACGATCACATTCAATTTATTATCAAAAAAGTTTTCTTTGGTCTTCGTGCACTTTGGAAAACTATTTACTATATTCTAACTGAAATCCGACTCTCATATTTTCTCGTGCTTTTTTAATTCCAATCATTATCTATTGCGGAGTTGAGTTATGGAGTTGTCGGGAAATTGGACTTTAACAACAGAAGGGAATTAGAGATTGTTCTCCATATCGTCGGGATGAAAGCACAAATGTTATCCAAAAAAAAAGGAAAATAAAAAACATTATAAACTTCCAAGGCAATTTTTCAATCGTAAAATTCACATCAAAAAATTACTTCCCAAACTAAGAAATTATCACCAAGACCTGATTACTGAAAGTCACGAAAGGTTCGGAATAGCTTTTGTACGTAGAAAGGGTAGGAAGTATCATTTCGAAATTAATCAAGCTATCTAAGACACCAACGACAACTCACACAAAGTCTCATTTCATAGTTTCAGTTAAGAAAACTCATTGTCAATAAGTAATTTCAAGTAGGAAAAAAAAATGTGTAATGAATAATTTAGGAAAAAAAGGAACATACCTCCTCCACGACCACGTTGAACAACTCCACGCAATACTCCATTATTATCACGACATTCAAGTGTAGTTTCAAATTCATAAGGATTCATAGTTGTTCTAGCACATTCGTGTTATAAAAATTTCAAAACGAAAAAAAAACAAAAAAAAGGAACGAAAAGAAAATGAGAAGAAAAACCTTTTTGCCTTTATTATATTTTATTTATATATATTTTTTCTATAGATAGAACCACTATTCACATTCTTGTGAAACAATAGAACAATTTTCACTAAATCCACAGCACTCTAACTACAGGACACCCATGAATTTTTAAACGCGTAATATTGACCTTTGTATATTTTTTTTTACCTTTCTCCCTCCTTGTGCTCTTCACTTCTTAAACTTTTATACACTTCTCTTTAATATAAAAAAACAAAACAAAGAAAATGCTACCGGAACTGTGGAAACAATCACATTATTTGCTTGAATTTTTTTTTTTTCATTTACGAGAGTATAATAAGCACCGAATTTCGCCTCTGTCTTTATTTTCACAGATTTTTACATACTTTTTTTTTCTTTTTTAATTTCGCTTTTTTAGGGCTTTTCAATTAAGCAATAAATTAAGAACAAAACGGAAAAAGGAAGGAAAATAAAAAAAAGTAGAATTAAGGACGATCTATGACAACATTTTCACTTAAAATCGACACATTTTCCCATTCTTAAAAAGTTATCAGTGGCATCTTCAAGAGTCCTTCCAGAAATGTTTTACTTTTCATTGAAAACGTTCTAAGTCCTTCAAACACCAGCTCCCACGTGGTATCATGCTACTGTCCTTTCTTCGAACTTTAAAATAATTTTCCAGCAAACACTGGGAAATTAATATACCAACTTCTCACGAAATTGTCACAATTCCTCACTCACTCACCCATAAAAAAAAGAAGAAAAACACAAATTTTTTTTTCCGGAAAATTTTAATTGAACGCAACTTCACCCCCAAAAATTCCACAGTCATCAATCGAATTATTTTACAGGCATAGGAACTTTCAACTCGAATTCATTTCACCGGAAGTTCTTAAAGATTTTCGCTAAAGTCCCTGGGGAGCGAACGACCGATTTGAAAATCTTGTGTATATCCTTCAGGAAATCTTCTCGCGGTTCCCGATTATTTCTTTAATACACATCCACACGAACCAGACTCGAACCCATCGAAGTGCCGTAACAGACTGAAACTGAATGTAAACTCAATTCATACTGTGCACTGTTTACTGGCTGCTTTTTGTGGCCAGAGCCCAGAGCTTCAGCCGACCTGATACCAGATACAAATTCCTCCTCGGTTCAATCCAAGTGAGGACGGTGGTCGCAACAGTAATACTATACGGCGGCTGCGCGCTCTTGCAACTTTCCTAGCCTGCCAGCAGTTTGCATCATCAGAATCAGAACTCGGTGAAAAGTGGAGAAACATTTTTGTTTTGAACAGGGCTATGGGCGAGTAGGCGCTGTAAACATGTTGCGTGTAACGCATGCTCTCGGCTTTTTGGAGTTCGGATTCGTGTGACTGTAGAGCTCATGGAAGGGTTGTACTGGAGTGTCACAAAGTGTTAACATATATCCCAAGTAATAGCAGCTTGGATTACTTTCTATGTATGGGCCAGGAACAGGATTCAACCCCTATCAGTGCCTATTCCTACTAGGCATGACCAAGGTTTGTGAGCGGACTTGAACTCATTATTCATAGAAAAGAGTCCGTGGATGGGAAAAAAATTGGTACATCCACACAATATGAAGGGT
>QYTT01085346.1:38921-66811 GCA_006980735.1 Dasypogon diadema | reverse complement strand
AGAGCATCCCTTGAAATTTGAGCCAGATTTTTGTAATTTTTCGCACATTATCAATGATCCATGTGCAACCGGTTTATCTCCATTGATTTCTGATGAAATAACTATGGAACATATTAACGAACTAGACTTTGGCTTTAGTTCAGGTATTGATGGGAAACCTCCTGCAGCGGTTAAATCGTGCTCCAATGTCTTCGGTGTTCTAGTAAGCATCCTTTTTCGTAAATCTTTTACCAGTGGATGCTTTCCAAAATTATAAGAAAACTTTTTCATTATACCTGTTCAAAGGAAATATAATAGAAATGATGCTTCAAATTGCAGACTAATCGCAAAATTGTCATGCTTACCTAAGTTGCTAGAATCAATAATTTATTCCCAGATATCTCCACAATCCAAAAACATTTTCTCTACTATAGTTAACATTGCTTTATTTCTGGCAGATCTACTACCACAAACTTACTGGAATTTACTTCTAATACAATCGCTGTTAATGATTTGAGCGTGATTCTTGATCCGAAATTGGATTTTTTTCCATATCAATGAAGAACGTAATGAATTTTCTCTTTAGCCTTTCAATCTTGAGGCATTGAGTAGTAGAATTTAACATTTACCAAGATTTCCAAAATTAACTTATAGTCATCACCTGCTATGCTGGCCATCATAGCACTCTCATGACTACATCTCTCCAAAGCTTGCGAATTTAACTATACTCTCGCCAGTTAAGATCTTTTTTAAATCGCCAAATCGTCGTATACGGTGCTTTCCACGTTTCAAAAATACCAAGTATACAATTATTATTTTCATGTATCATGTCATGGCTGGTCACCGACATGGTTATTTTCAGAAAGCATAACTAATATTAATGATTGCTTCAATGTAATTTCTGACTTATTTGTGCAGCCACACGTGACCCACTGGTATGGTAGAGAATTCCATTTATAAATTCTACGACGACCTCCAGAACTGCTTAATGTAAAATCATTTCGATAACAATAATAAAAAAACAACGCCTCATCACTAAATGCACTATATTCTTAATGAGTACTCAATAAATTTGAATTTGCTGAGTGCTTAAAATGTGCAACCGGTAATTGATAACCTTCAGCTTGATATTAATGAGACCACATGTAAAGAACCGTAAAATTGAAAAGGTTTAGGAAGCGACAGCGTACGACAGGTTGCGTTAATTGCAGAAGGTGCTTTTAGAAAGGATATGATGCCAGTTTTAAGTATGAAAAGGAGAAAGTATTGTAGCCAGCAACTATCGAATGATTTTCTTCCTAAGTGGCCAGTGTCAAGTATTCGTTTAAAATCTATATACCAAGGGTTGTAACAGTCATGGAAACTTTTTCAATGTATAAATCTGCGAGTATAACTCTTACACTTCGAACTTCTGATTATAGTTTCTGTTCTTCTGATATGAAAATAATCTTTTTCGAAATTTAAGTTTTTCCCTTAAAAATGTTAATGGACTATATGGATAATTACAAAATACCTCTTCCTATTGAAGATTTCAAAAATCAATCATGAGAAAGTTTATCGCCAAGAGATAATTTTGATAATTAATGTTAAATAATTGACAATTTATCGCATTCGGTACCAAGGAGGTCCTTTTCAGGACCAAAAGGAGGAAAGTGGTGCTATTCAGAAAGCGACAATTATTAAGATTCCAAAGAAACTTTTTAGAATAGGAGTTAACTGTTTGTTGCGATCCCTGCTTTGTACACTTCAAGTCATATGCGGAAAGATCAGGTCCAGAACCTAGTGCAGTTTTATGTAACGCAGGTATTAAATAACATAAAAAATAATAGCTCACATCACCATGTTCTCGTAGATTTTGAGCAGTTTTATTAAAGGATAAATTCCGTAAGTTCCATTTAAATACGGGTTTATATATAGCGCTTTCTGCGTTGTTTTTTTATTCCTGCTCCAACTTTACCAGAATTCTAAGACGTTGTCCCCAGATTATATAAGACCTCAAGCATTGCTGTTCAATTGACATATTAGAAATAATAGCTCCTAAGCATGTGCAGGTTCTCCTTGACGCAATCCCCAGAGTACTCGAAAATATAATATATATATAAAGTCGTGCAGGACAGCTTAATGATGTAAAAGAGAACATCCATTTCCCGAACATTATTAACTCCTGGGAATGTGCTAATGCCAATCATGGCCTATGATGAACCTGAAAGCTATTACATTTATTCTTAACGATTTCTAATAATTTTTAATGAATTTTCGGATGACAGTTTTGATTCTTATACCTAAATATGTTAGCCTTTCCTCAACCCCTCCAGTGAAACAAAAAAGATGCGTGAATCGAGTTAAATACTAGTAATACCTTTCCTTGTCACGAGCTCTTGGAAGATAGTAAAATATATAAAGTATAAGCAAGTCTAAGTTTATAAAAGGAGTATTTATTATTTCATTATCAGAATCTAGTAGCATTAATATTATTTCATGGATATCATATTTATGGAAATATTTTAAAGTTTATTGAAAGCCAGGTTCTCGTTTATTAGCACGTACACGAATTTAAAAAAATTTACTATTACTCTATTTAAAAACTCCTTAAATGCTAATATCCTAAAATAAAGAATACGGAAATACCGAAATTCTGGTGGTATGACGAACATTTTCTATCAAAATGTTTCCCTTATAAATCATATCACATCAATAGATGCCCATTGGAAGATATACATACATTTGAAATGCTGCCAGGCGAGAATAATGCTGGGTCATAGGTTATACATATCACACGACATTGCTGCCATAAACTCACATAACTAGAATATCGCCTTCCACATATATTTCATTCAATTGACAGTATAAGGATATATGGTTTGAGGGATCATTAAAAATTTTTTCTTCTTACTTTTTTTCAGGTTCAAGAGTCGTTTGGTTCGATGCCTGGCATCAGCTACTTATATTGTAAGACAAGTGTGTTCCCTGGGGATTACTGTGTATACACCCAGTGTAGCCTTAGCCACTGTAATAGGAATTCCATATTGGGTATCTATCGTGGGAATGTCTGCCATTTGTATCATTTTTACAGTGATGGTACGTATAATATATTTTTACCTTGAATGTTACAAATAAATTTCTTTTGGTATTAAATTATGTAGAAGAGAAATCGTTTACAAATTTCCCGTAAACAAGCAAAATAAAGTTAAGTTTGGGAAACCATGAACGGTTCTAGAACATTTTTCCGGGAACTGTTGTGTTTGAAATGGCATATTGATATTTAATATCTATGAAAAGCTACTTTTAGGAAGATAATTTTCCAATAATTATTAAGTTACATAGATGAAGAACATTTCACTTTATTACGTTAAATGTTTCGTGACTGCACGCGATTCATTTTCTTAAATTTTAATCCTCTTGAAAAGTATCGTAAGTAAATATTTAAAGCAAATGAACTTTTCACCGAGCTACCTTCTTTTTTGCATCTCGCATAATAAAGTAAATCCCAATTGGTGTAAATTTTAAAAGAATTCTAACACAGGGTGAAGCTGGAAAATTGTTGTTCTCTAAATTTTAAAACATTTTTTCAGACTTTTTTTTATAGGTGTCGTATTTTAGCAGAAATACTTATTTTATATTAGAAAATATTGTAGCTTTTTCCTGCTTGCTATTTTCATGATTACAGATTTATAACATACAATATATTGTATTTTTTACTCAGAATGTTTTGTTCTTTATTCTTGACTCTTACGTGGTCCAGCAAATGAAATTACATTGAAAATTTTTATAACGTTTCATAATAAAATCCTCGTCCAACAGGCAGATTTGCAAAAACCAGAATTATAATCTACCTGTCGAAAGCTCTAAAGCAGGATTATGCACCAGTGGGCTTTTATCCAAAATAGTGTCAGTAAATAAAGTAAGAATGGTTCTTGTGCAACTTATTGCTGAAATATGATAAAAAATTGTTATTTCGCCAATAGCAACAGTGGTTTAAATATTTTCCAATTTCTCTATTGTGAATATCTTTTAATCCAAGAAGTTAAATGCTCTAATAGATTAGAATAGAATGGGCGTTCATAAAAAACAGTTCATTTGTTAGGCTTGTAGTGTAGAGGGTTTTTATTAACCATACAAAACTCACACATATAGTACAATATTCAGGATCTGCCCTAGATAGTATGAAAAAAGTTTTGCCTCTGACCTTGTTGTAGAGAAATATATAACGTTGGCGACCGGTACTATGTACCTATAATAGTGCCCATCCACAAAATCTTTTAAATTCTACATTTAATCAGCAATTTGGTGGCCATAAAGTGGACCTTATAGGTTGGCAAATTCTTGATTTGCTTGACTTCAGACCTCTTTCAGCATATGGTAAGCCTCTTTCGCCAACAGTAACGTTCAAAACGTTCTGAGGGATGTTCATGCGGTAATACCAACTGTTTTTTGCAACAGAAAGAGATCTTCGGTTCCAAATGACGGAGTTCACGCTCTCACTGTTGTTTTACTCGAACCCTCCTTTGCATCTTTTTTAAAAATTATCTGTACGTCATTAGAAAGTAGGTAGGTCCTTTCGTTTGTAGTCCTGCAGAGTTTTTTCATTTTCGCTTTCTTGTATGAAGACCATTCTTTCGAGCAGTATTTATCTTGTCGCCTGTTGTTTGATATTTTAAGTCAGTCAATGTGTAGTAGCCTCTTAATGCGCCCTGTATGTGCGCTCCAGATTGGGATAGGTAGGGTTCATAGCGCCATTCGATACTTCTTCGTATATCAAGTAAATATCCATGACCTTTTCCACTGTTTCCAGAATTCATGTTTCCAACTGGTCTCTTGTATCAATTTTTGTAGAGTTGACATATTCCTTCATGTTGTTCCACACAAAAAATCCATTGGTGTCAGAACGGATGATCTTGGTGGCCAGTCGATAGTTCCTCTTCGTCCAAACCATAAATAAATTTTGTTTTCTTGTATTTTTTAAAAGCTGAAGAGACGCGTATATATATATCTAGGGATACCCAGTCTAGTAAAGAAAACTGATAATTGAAAGATAAAAATTTTAGCCTTCCAAATTTCTCTAATATATATAAATATCATAATACGTTAGTTAGATTTGAAAGCATTTTTACATTGCAGCAGGTTTTTTTTAATTATTTATAGAAATTTATATTGTAGTTTATAATATAGTATTTCTGGTGTTCCCAAATGAAAATCTTAATCTTCATCTGAAATTCCCCGACTTGACAATAATTCTCAGTAGTAATTGAACAATATCTTAGCTTCTATAAATCACGACATTTCATTTAAAATAGCATCTGGGATCATTTTTAATTCATATAATAATAAAGGTGAGATTGTCATCAGGAAATTGTAATTTTTAATAAAAACGGTGGTGTACTCGTTTTGCCTATCTTTAAAACCTGAGTAATTACGTCTATATAATATCAATGCACGTCTTGGGAAACCCAATTTCTCACCTGAAAGGTAATTCAATGAATTAATAACCACAAATGACTTAATTGCATGAATAAATGTAAACAACTTTCAATGAAAACCATAAATAATATGAAAACCGATTGTAGAATACTCCTCTAGATCGCCTGCACACTCTGATTTATAAATAATTAAACCAACGTGGATTGTTATCCTATAGTAGAAAAAGAGGATCGGTGGCCCCTCTTTAAATTTAATGGAAAATTTCACTTTACAAGATATACTGTGATGATATTTTTATAATATAGTAAGAAGAAGAAAAATATTGGTGTGTAAGATAGTAAATGAAGCTCGGCAAATTTATTATTCTTGCTGTATCACAAATTGGTAATTTTCCTCACACAAGAATAAATAAATGGAAATGCAAATTTGTCTGTAAAACGCTGCAATTAAATTAATCATCTGTTATTATTTTTTTGCATTGCATACTAAAAAACGGCAAATTCATTAGAACATGACTGAATGAATTTTCGCTTATATCGCGTATTTCTCTAAATCAGTTAAATAACAAGAGACATCCCTCGAAAAATTCGAAATCCTACCAACTTACACACGCTAGTGATCGAGTAGGCTGAGGTGCACGTCCTCAGATTTTCTCCTCTGCTGACGTGAGATCAAATCCGACACAGGCCGCAGCGATATATCTGGGTACCAGCGGTTGAGGCAATTTCTACTGACGAGAATTGTACTTCACTGGGATGTTGCACAGTAATTTCATGCCAATAAAATTGTGGCTCCCTTGCAACATTTGTCAGGTTAACTTCCCAATCTTCCTCTTCTCGAATTTCCCTGTTACGAATAATTCTTCTTGGCGTCAATAACTACTTTAAAAATATCTTCATTTAGTCCGGAAGACGATAAATGAGAGGTACTGTCACCTATAAAAGTTTGAATTGGCTGAAGGTAATGAATAATAGAAGATAGGAACTTACTGCACCGTAATGTGAATATCGAAAAATGTGGAGTCGATATTCTACAAAAAGAACACAAATCAAATTGTTATATAGAAAGTTATCGATCTATTTTAGAAGATGGTCGTTTGGGTCAAATACATTTATTTAGCATAAAGTCAAGTTAGCTAACTCTGTCAAGGGCTTAGTGCAACAGTCTGAACCTTATCAAAATTACTAGAACGTTGAACGACTACCAGGATACCTCTGGTATTGATTTATTGGTAGGATGACAATTTTTTTATTATTTTATCATCTGGCATGAATAGTTCGAAAGCCTTAAGAAATTCAAATGATTGCAATTTGTTTATAGTTAGAAAGATGACTAGATTTTTTTTTGGAACACCGCCTGGATCTTAGTGAATTTGATGACTATGGAAAAGAAAAAATTTTTATGTCCATGGAACAGTCTTTCTTAATATTTTAAACGCAGATTTTCTACTTTTAGTCCCTATTGATTTTTTCTTGTTTTCAGTTATTTTAAATAGTTTTAAGATAAATTGATTTTTTTGGGGGTGCATATATACATGTATGTACTCCAACCAAAACCAACAACTGTACAGACAATATTTTTACCATTAATATAGGGTGGACTGAAAGCAGCCATTAACGCTGACGTTATCCAGAGCTTAACAGTTATTGCTGTTACATTGGCTGTCATTATCCAGGGTTCTATAGATGCTGGAGGACCAGCGAATGTCTATAACTACAACAGAGAAAATGGTATGTATAACGTGAATGTGTTTCATGACAAAACTTTTCACCCTTCGTTCTTTTCACTTGCATTTAGGAGCTTCCACATCTCATTTTTCCTTTTTTACGTACGAGTACGAGCATATGCCGTGTTCTTGTTGTCTAGAACGGAATTTAAATAGTCAACACGATGTTGTCCCATGATTAATGTTGCTGTCTAGAAAACATTAATACGCGACCAGGATCTGGTGCATTATTAATGATAGCTATAGAATTTCCGCAGGATGCTATTGTCTTGACTTTTTATCTGTTGGCATCTTTTCATCTTGTTATTGCTATAATTGAACACTTAGCGTTTATGACTTGCAATTTACTTTCATTTTGCCTACATTGCTCAAGCTCTTAGTACTCGCTCTCTTTTGCTCTGCGCGGAGCCAAGGAACTGGCTGACACTTTCTAACAGAACTCCAAGGGATAAAATAAAAGAATAGAACGTGTTGTGAAGGAAGTTTTTTTCTCATCATCTATGATGATACCCCTGCTACTATTGTGTATTCCTGAGGAGATTTATTGCATGATAAATTACTTTTAAAGTACTTATGTTGCTTAGCTATTGATCGCCTGTAATGGAATATTCCCCTTACTAATAACTTTGTTGTTTCTTACAGGAAGATTAGATTTTATGAATTTCACTTGGGACATGACTGTGCGGGTGGATACAATGTCCGCATGGCTTGGACAACTTTTCATGTCGTTGTCGCAATTCGGTTGCCAACAGAATTTCATGCAGAGATATGCTAGCTTGAAATCATTGCGGGAAGTGAATAAGTATGGCATCTCAATATATTCCTTTCTTAAAACTGAGTATAACTTTTCCTTTATTCTAGAGTTATGATGTCCAACATTCCTGTAATTATTGTGTTTTTCTCATTATCCTGGATAGCAGGAATGGTTATTTATGCGACATATGTTAGCTGTGATCCTAGGGCTGTAGGCTATATTCAGAAAGCAGATGAAATTCTGCCATTCTATGTAGAAGACAAACTCGCATATATTCCTGGCTTTCTTGGTATATTCATGGCGACTCTTTTTAATGGTGCCTTAAGGTAAGCATAAGAAAACTTTTACCATCCTATTTACTTAATTTCTACGTACACAATAGTTATAAGTATACAATAAGTAAATTGGATTTATATACTGTATAAGTAGTTCGATGTCCCTATTTATTTTAATTTTAAAATTTTTTTTAGTGATTTTCTTATAATATAGTAAAGTTTCAATGAACTCTTCAAAAAAAGTGTGATAGTACTGGGAGGGTAAGATTAGTAAGTATTTTAAAATTTCAAGGCAGTCACCTCTGTAATGCTCAACTTAAAGTCCAGTGTTTCAATGCTGAGATTTACTATCTTTTTTTATGGTGATGCCCTAAGATGCAAAGCACAGCCTTGGCAGGAATGAACTTTTGGAGTCAAGAAACCTGTTCTAAGCTCTTGGAAAAGATCTGTCGTTTAGGCTCGGCTCGGTGGAGGCCTAGAACTTTTTGCTCTTGAAATTTTTCGCTGGTAACCAGATATCTGTAAGAGAAATCGTCGAGGGTAGATTTAATCACTCGTTCCTAATACCTAAGGGTATCTTTCCCGTACTCTTAAGAGAGGGGGAGAAGTTGATGGCACTCCTTCTGGTATATCCATAGTAGCGCACGTAATTATTACTTATAAAGGGGTGGGAGTGACCTTCGTTTCTAATCCTGGGTGTGATGATTGATCAGATCCGACTTTCAATCCTATCTGCCTGATATTTTTTCTACCCAAGTATTTTAAAAGACTGATAAAGGTTTATATGAATCTTCTTAACAAACATCGGAGCCGTTTATTTTGAAGGAAACCTAAGTCTGGTTCCAAAACCATAGCAGAAAGAAAATTTAAGTGAAGTGTAGCAAGTTGTAGTTAATGTTTATAAACAATTATACTTTTCCTCAACTGTGTTCACTAACACTCTTTAAAAATCAGGATTCACACCTTTATCACCACTGTTGCCGCACAAGTTATAATATGGTCCAATTATATCAAAAAGTTATTCACTATTAACATTTAAAAAAAAATATATATATATATATCAATGAAAAAATTAAGGACAACGTCCTTTACACATAGAACTTTAAAAGTCTGTAAATATGGAATTCATTTAAAAAAATTATTAATATTAATAATAAATAAATAAATAACAAAAAGTAGACAAGCCTGTCGGGTCGGTTAAGGGCCTATTCCAATCTAAGTCTTCGTTTTCATCTTTATCTTGTTAGAACAGTTAGTGACGTCAATTATCTACGCCATGTAGCTCGACTAGTTTGTATAACACTTCATGAAGTCGACGAGAGACTTGACTTCATGAATTAGTAAGAAAATGCAAAAAAGTTAATTTAATTTTTTATCTAGAATAAATTAACAACCCATACAATTAAAATTAAGCGAAAAAATGCATCATTTTCATCAATCTTCTCGCAAATCTTCACATTGGTCTTAACCATTAAACCATGAAGGAAATGTCAGAAATAAAGCTAAGCAAACGAAATGTCAGAAATAAAGCTAAGTAAATGCGGCTATTAGGTTGACACCACTCAACCTAAGCATGGAAGTCCGACGCCAGCAACATATGCCTGCTCGGCAGGCTGAGGTGTACATATGTCTACAGATTTTCTCCCCTGTTGGCGTGGGTTTGAATCCTGCACAGGACACAGCAATTTATCTGGGTACCAGTGGTTGAGGTAATTCTACTGACGAGATTTGTACTTGCAAAACCACTGGGATATTGCACAGTAATAATTTCATGTCAAAAATTGTGGGTCACTTGCAACATTTGTCAGGTTAAAATCTCCCAATCTCCTCTTCCCTTATTTTCCTTCGTCTAAATTGTACTGTGTTCATCATAAGGTTGTCCCCTGTAATGCTCGATACAGGTCATACCTCACAATTCTTTTTGCAATAGTTACCCGTAAACCCGTAATACCAGCAGCAACTGTGATAAAACATAAATAATAATAAAAAAATAAATAAAGTAATGTTATTTATGAAAATTTATTTATGGTATCTCAGATGGAAATAGATTTAGTTATTTCCATTATTGTGAAGTCACTGGTAGCGTTGAGTGGCTGTAGTATTTCCTTTTTCTAGAAACAATGGAATAACTAAAAGATGGCACTAGTAATGTTTTTGTTGCGAAAGAAATTCTTTTAGACTCCAGATTTATTAAGTGTATGTTGTATGAGGAGAGTCGGCTTAGTTTTTTAATTAAGGACACAATTTTGGATGCTAATTTTCATAGATATTCAAAACTAACTTAAGGATGCACTTACTTAATTATTTTAGATATGTTTATAAGTTTTATAAATCTTTCCTGAAAACTTAAAATGAAATATCCTTTTCAACAACAGTTTGAATGTGTCCAATCTGAATTCACTGGCCACAGTTATTTGGGAGGACTTCCTTTCTCAATTACCCCAATTCAAAGGACTCACTGATAAGCAACAACTGGGCATCATTAAGACAGTAGCAGTCATTTTCGGTATTATCATAATGGGGATCGCCTTCTGTGTGGGTTTGTTATCCGGCGTAATAGAGTCTTCTATGCTCGCCTTCTCTGCAACATCTGGACCACTATTAGGAGTATTTGTGCTGGCCATGTTGATTCCCGTGGCTAATTGGAAGGTAATTCTCTTTCATTTACTATTCCAATTTAAATATTTGAAATGTTTTACTAAATTGCAATAACTTTCTTGTTTTCATATTTTATTTCTCATCTATGGACAATTATTTTCTCTTCAAAATTCTGTTGGTTGCTTGTGAACGGGTCACAATCGTTGCGGACTCAACCCTAAAATTTATCCCCCTGTTTGGCTTTGAAATTGTTCACATTGTGCACAGGGTGCGTCAGCTGGGATGATCATTGCGCATATTTTAACATTTTGGATAACATTTGGCGCATTAACATTGGACAAACCACCGACTTCGGAGTTACCGACATCGACAGAGGTAATTATTCAAATTTCATAACTTGGCTCTTGGTTTTTGTGTACTTTGCTTAATGAAGGCTTCGCTCTTTCCATGTGTCTTTAGAGTTTCGGATTTTGTGCTTAATTAATGCAGAAGCACCAGTCCGGAATTTCAATTATTTTGATTTGTTAGGTAATGGAAGTCTTTGTTGTTAGGTTAAAATATGCAGAAGGAAACACCTATTCATATTTGTTAAGTAATTATACATTTCTCTTTGCAGGGATGTGGAAATTTCACTTTCTCCCCAAGTATATCAAAACCTCAAACTTCTTGGCTGATACAGCAAGTTCCGTTAGAAGCTGCTTGGTCTATTAATAGCACCCAATATACAACAGAACCTCCAGTGATTGAAAGGTAAGTTACATTTTTAACATATTTAGCGTAAAAAACCAATAAAATGTATTATACCTGTCTTTGACTTAAAGTTCTTTCGTGAATGATATCCGTCCCCGCTGCGTAATTTTTGTCATAAATTTTAAAGTTTAATTACTTCCGGGAAAATATTAACAATTTCCAAAGAGAAATTTCGCATATTTTATATTATTTTGCTTGGTAATCATGTCCTGACTTGTACCCCGCCTCGGGGGAATCTCCTTTATTTTCAGCGCACCAATTTCTGGTTATTAACTTCTCACGTGCTAATTTCAAGATTTAACTTTTAGGAAGTTCTTTAAAAGCTCAATTTAATGAAATAATTTATGAATTGACATCTGTCTTCCTTCCTTTCCCTCCAAAAGCGCTGCACTTTAATATATTTGTCAAGGATAAGGCTAAAAGTATTTAAATAAAGGATGAACTTAGGAATTATATATTCCTAGACCAGGAAATCGATCCCTTAGGTTTCCTCACGATTTTATCCAAAATTGATTTTTGGGTTTCAGTTTCGGCTTTACTTTGTCAGCGCATAAAAACAGGTTCGGGATGATCTTTTTTATTTCAATTCTGTCAGTACGAAACGCCTTATTGAAATGTAGAATATTGTTTCTGCTCTTTGTATGTAGAAAATGAAAGCAAAAATGCCACTAATTTAGACACTATGACTGAATGGCTCTGTTAATAACATCGGACTCGAGATGGACCTACCTTTCTTTGCTTAAGCGGAAACAGAATGGATCGTGATAACCAAAAAAGAACGCGGCAGGCATCAAAAGGACCACTGCATTCTCGAAAGGTCATGGCGACTCTATTATCAATTATCGCTGGTTGATATTGTGCGGATGTGGAAATAATGCACGACATCTTGTTGCACGATAATGCATGGCCACGTTTCACACAAACGACGATGCCAAAGCTGGCTCAGTTAAGATATGCAGTTTTGCTTCACCCATGCTATTCACCTGATCTTTCTCCTTTTCCGTAACTTGCAGCATTATCACAGGCAGAAATGCTTCCACAATAAGGCACAACTAGAATCTATTTTCGAAGATTCTAAATCAGATTCAAAAATTTGGGGCAAGTAGGCAGCCTCGTAAGCCCGTTTTGTATTTCTAGATATTTCCAATCCTTTTTTTGGTTTTGAGACTATAATTGATTCTATATAAAAATTTCTATATTCATAAATATTTTTCTTTTATTTACAGAACACCCCTGGAATCATTATACGCAGTTAGCTACATGTACTACAGTTTAATTGGTACTCTTATCACAGTGGTTATTGGTGTTATTGTCAGTTATATAACAAGAACCAAAGATGACAGATATGACTCAAAATTATTGCATCCTCTTGTGTTTAAGTTTAGTGAACTCCTACCAGGACCAAAGCCATACTTTGTTCGCAGCGCATCTGTAGAAAACACAACGAAAACAGTTGTAGAACAAGACAACCAGGGTTATGAAGCTGAAACAGAGGAGAACAGTACGAGTAATAAAGACCAAAGTCCATTGGAATCGAAAATCACCATCCCAACGAACTCCATCAAAAATAATCACCCAGATATCATGGAGTGTCAGCACTGGGAGGCGAAAGACGGAACCTATCGGAAAACCTCAGAGCCTGTGTAACAATTGGACTGAGGTTTTATGTTTTTATTACCCGCAATCGTACTTAGATAAGGAGCGTTCCAGTGTTAGTGTAGGTGCCGATGTACTTTTTATATTGTTAATCAATAAGACTTTAGGAAATGGGATTAGACGATAGTAATGATGAGTAAATCTTCTCGGGGATGCGAAAAGTTCTATTCTTTTCCAAGAAGGAGTCTACAGTGGTCGCCAAGAGTGCATGTTTTCAATATTCCTGATAACTATAGTCTCTTCTCTACATCATAAGTTGGTTGCGTTATGAATACATGAATTAAGTGCCCTGTGAATAATTAACCGATTAATCAAATGTAATTCTTCGATATGAAACCAGAAGAGCAGGACGACATTGATTTTCGCAAGTTTCATCGTTCACTATCTCTTGCGCGTATTTATAGTATGAGTTTTGTATACATCGAACGCACGCGTTTTATAAACTGTGATCAGTTGTAAATTAGAATATTTGTTTTAGGCCTTATACGAGTATAGCAGTAATACCTTACTTACTATAAGTATTTAAAGATAAACTTAGCAAAGTCCTACTGTAAGAAACACGTTTTTCTCTAATTAAGTTTAAGGGTATTTAATTTTTTTACGACACATTTGCTACTTAAAGTATTAATTTAGTCAAGTCTTATATTCATATACAAATCATAGCCAGGAATCTACAAGTGATTTCTACAATTTTGAATAGAGGAAAGTATGTGCGTGTGTTTTTTTAAGAAAATAAATTGTTCGAGCAAGGCTGTATTCTTTTTTCAATTCATTCTGTATTTGTTGTTAATTTTGTATGCATTCGAGTGTACTTTCTTACACGGTTTCGAAAGTTCAAGTATACCACCTCAAAAATATTGATTCTCTGTCGGGAAATATTCATCCCATTGACGAAGAGAGAAGGAGTGGGTTTGGAGACTTTTCAAGGGAAATCAGGCAGGTTTGGGTTTTGGATGCATTAAACTCGATGTGATTCGCCCTGCCCTAGTAGTAGTTAGTAATATCGTCTGCAAAACTGTGAATTGTATTGGAGATAAGAGATAGGAGGTCATTAATAAATAAAGAGGAGAAAGAGGGTTGGGAACAGTACGGAGCGCTGTGGCACATCGCCGCGCCGTTGATGTTGCAAGCATGATGCTATCCAGAGTAACGCGAATGGAACGGTCAGAAAGGAAACTATCAATCCAAGTGAGGAGAGAAGGGCCGAGGCCAAATACTGGGAGTTTGGCTAAAAGAGCAGAATGCCAGACTCTGTCAAAGACCTTCCAGATGTCCAACGCGACCACACCCGACTCACCGAAGCTATGCAGGCAATGGAATTGCCCTTCTCCACAGACATTTGCATCTGCAATGACGTAAATGGCTTTCTCTTCACGTCTCGGGACTAAGAAATCAATTGTGACACTCCTCAGAAAAAGAGATAGCACCCTTCCTTATAACCCCTAACAGTCGTATGAATCCCAATTGCCCGATTTTTAAACATATTACCCGTCCATCTCACCATCACTGGGTTAACCTCACGTCCTTGTACGACATCTTTCCTTTAGTGTGGTGTACTCCAGGGAATTAATCAACACCCACTCCATTCTCGTCAACAGAAAGGATGTTAGACTTATCGATCTAAAGGATTTCGCCACGGTGCAGTCCCTAGTCGAAAGGTCACCTCAGTTTACCTTCACTTTACCAGTGCATGCACTGTCACAGAACAATTGATAAATATTCCCCGAATCCGTGGTATAATAGTCGCTTTGGACACTGCAGTAATAAAAAATGAATATCCCAGCCAGGTCAGGAGATTTTAAGGACGTGAAGCTGCATGTGATCCTCTCCACTTGTCTCAAGGATGCCATCCTTTCCATAACGTCACGTGGTCACGTGATGATATGATTACGTTATACGGCTTAAGTTCGATATAGCTCCCAGGAAAGGGTTTTTGCATTGGAATCCAGTTCATCTCCTTCAATGTCACTGGAATTTTTTCTATTCTATTCCGAGCAAGTTCAACTTTAGAGACCGGATTTTTAGTGACTATCTAGATAGTCTTCGTGTTCTAGCAGAGTTCCCTCCACGACTTCCTTTTTCTCACAATCACAAAATTCGAGTAAATCCTTTACTCTGAGATTGTGTTTTATACTACTCCGCACTATAGTTTACGCAGTTTTGTCTTTTCCCTCACTCCATATAGCGCACAAGATCTACCAGCTTCCTTCGTGGGAGGTGATTATGGAAAATCAAATGGTGGTAAGTAGGTCGTAACAGACGCGAAAGTGCACCCATCTTCAAGGTGATGAGGTCCACTGTTCACGGGTGCGGCTGCAAAACCGCCTGCACTCCATGCTTCACCATAACACATGTCCTGGTTGTCGTTGTGGTCTCCTCCACTGCTTTTAGGTAGATAGTCCCCTGATCCACCCTTGCTGTATCAAAGCACGGATACATCCAATTTTTTCTCCTCCAGTCGGCAGTCGATGCTTTCCTGCAGTGATGGAGATTTACTTGACAAGTTTTTAGACGCCGGCTTTTGCTCCTACCCCTAACCCTGTAATCTATCACCTGTTTCCGTTAGGTCCCATTAATTGACAAACATCATATATAATATATTTTATAATTAAGAGCTTTGCCTTCGGAATTGTTGGCGATCTGAAGGACGTCGTCCGCAGCTTTCGGAGAGTTGGATGTATTGCAGATTTCCAAGTTAGATGCGAATATATAGGTCAATATTTATTCTTTACTTTGTTCTAGGTTTAAAGAAGCTCAGGATATCCCTTAAATTGGTATTCCATATTTGGCAGGCGAAGAAAACATTTATTTCAGCTGCGAGGATGTTTTCCTCGCCACTGAAAGTAGTGTATCTTGGTCAAGTGTCAAAACAATATTCGTGTGTGAAGCTAACAGCCGTCTAGCCAAATTGCTATTCTCATAATTCAGTTGCTAGAAAAACTAGAAAAACGGTGACTTTAAGATTATCACAAGAAAACTGACTGCCTTTGCCTTCAAGAAAGCATCTTTTAGGTGCGGGTCTTTACTTTACATTTATAAAAGCTATCAGACTAAACCCTACACTTGCAATTCCACTCAAACTAAACCTTACACTTACAAATTCCTAACAAATGTTCCCGGTTCTAGTTTCAATTAAGATATGGTTTCTACATTTATTTGTTGGTGAACCATTAAAAGCTTATAAAGCTCGAAGAAGTTGAGTTATATATTTTCCTACAGATTGAGATAGCAACAGAAAAATGCAGTTATACACAGTCGCAAAGCTATTCCATTAGATGTCTCTTATGCTAGTTCAGTGTAAAAAGCTTTTTTACATTTATCCTTTTAGAAATAATTATTTTGATAAAGACACAATTACACCAATGTAGTTCAAATTTACGAGTTGAGTGAACTTAGAGCTGTGTATTTTAGCAACGGAAGTTATCAAAGCCCAAAAGAACGACCACAATCTATCGAGTCTATCTTCTTTTTCTTCCCTGTTTCACTTTGTAAGCAAATTCGTGATAAGTAAAGAACGCTAATAATTAAAAACTTATCTCGAAAATAGTTTTTTCTGCATTTACGTCTGATTTTATTGTTCTGATGAGGGGAGAAGGGGGGAGGGGCATATTGGATATATTGATATCCAATAGCCTGCCTTAAACAAATAAGAAAATCTCCCCCAGGGAGATTTTATTTCGAGGGTACACTTGTGGAACTTAGAATTAACAGGCGTGATTCTCATACTGACGCTGTAAAACAAAACAAGTTATTTTACGTACTCTGCTCTCTGTACTCTGCTGCCAAAAAACCCAGCTATGACTTCAAAAATTATTTGTATTTTATTAGCCCTCAAGTGCATGCAATTGCAGAGTAGTCAGTAGTAAGAGCTCTGAGGCAGCAATTTTTAAAATTGGGAGACCTTCTACTAAATTTTCCCCACCACGAATAGATTGCTGAGTCATCACGGAGTGGAGTAGTGGAGAGTGGCGGGAGCTGACCTGGGTTACTTTTACCCTATGAGGGCCTATTTGGCGGCACCGGAACCGCAAAAAGGTTCTGTTCCAAAGAGAGACATTGACACACCTCTCTTGGCCAGACTATCTGCTTTTTCGTTACCTTCGAAATTTGAAAGCCATTGTACCATTAGGTGGTTCCGTGCTCCAAGACTACTAGCTAGAGCCTGGACACATTCCCACACTAGCTCCGTCTTGATTTCAGGAGAGGTAATAGCTTTGAGTGCAGCCTGGTTATCTGAATAGATATATATTTTCTTGTTTGTATAATTTCGAAGGAAATTTTCATCGGCGCATCTGGTGACGGCATACACCTTCGCGTGGAATATGGTAGCAAACCTCCCTAGGCTCTGATGTATCTTAACCCTGGGCGTGACATCATATATTCCTGCTCCAACCCCCTCTTCGGTTTTAGAGCCATCTGATTAAAGCTTCTTTTTCATGGTTGGAAGCCACGGTCCTCCCCGGTCCGGTATACTGACTCTAAAGAGAAAACAGAAGTTATATTTAGTTAACATCCTTTCTGTCTCCATATTTAACATTGGTTCTGATTTAATCTTATCAGATAGGGAGATGGTAACTCTTAGATCTCCCATCCTCGTATCTGTCTGACATGACTCTGTACATCGCCGCTTTCGCCCCTTTTCAATAGTTTTGCTAAGGGGCGGTAAATGCAATAATGCCATCCATAGCCGCCGTCGATGTGATGTGCACGGTTTCGGTTATACTCAAACATGCCAACCTTTGAGATTGACTATTTTTTGTGTAGACTTTATCCACCAAGCCGCTGAGGCATAGGTGACCATGGACCTTACTACCGATTTGAAGAGCCAGATTATGATGCCTATGGTTTGAGTCCCGCATGTTGTTCCAGCCTCTTGCAGTTCTAAAGTGCTAAGGTGTCCTTTTAGAGAGTTATTAAAGTGGTGATTCCAGTTCAGTTTATCATCGAGAACTACTCCGAGACATTCGGCCTCCCTGGATATTAATACCAATTCCCGGAAGAATGTGGGCTTGTCTACGCACCTCATCTTAGTCTTCCTGATGAAGGAAAAAGGCGCATTATTTCTATCTCCGATGTAAGCGAATCGGTAAACCTATTGTTAAATACTGAGATTTATTGAACAAGGCTATAGCAAGAATTTTCACACCAGATACCATTTTCTTGTTATGAACGTACGTATTATACTCGTCTAATTTTTATGAATAATAATACTCGTCTAATTTTCGGAGCTTTTGAAACAATTTTTGGGCAGTGCCCTTTATGGAGTTCTTTTTACATAAAATTATTGAAGAATATTTTAACTTTCCTTCATAAGTCTTGACATTAATTCGTATTCTCATGTGTATATTTTTTCCTCCAGCTTGGGAAAAGAAAACGGTAATTTCTTTATGAACGTTTTACTAAAATGGAGCTATATATATACATATTAATCTGTAGAGAAAATGTTTTCCTCAGTTAAATCGAACCTATTTTTCTTATCCACAGCCTTATACTTCCCAAAGATTTTCGTATTGCTTAGATTTCCTAGTGTGTATAATACTATGATACCATGGGACACATTACAGGACAACGCAAATAAGAGGATGGGTAAATTTACATATAAATATACTTGAATGTGCCATTATGAAAAAAGAAAGCATCTATGTGCGTATAGGGTAACCCACCTGGCGAAAAAGATGCTGTGGAAGGTGAGGACTCAATAATCAAAAAGGGTATTTTACAATTTACACAAAAAGGTCAGTTCTCTTGGAGGGGCAATCCCAGAAGGCGTTTGAATTTTTGCCCAATAATTGATTTGGGACCAAGTTTAAGGATGCTTGATGTAAGCATTTATTTCATATCTTACTACCGGTAAAGCCCTATAAGTAGCCAGAAAGCAAAGGATTATAAACGTACGCTAACCCACAGCACTCAACCTAATTCACGGACTGAAAAATGTAAATTGATATAGGCCCCTTTCCCAAAGCCTTCAATAAAATTGTTCCCAATCTTTTATTGAAAATTGAATTAATATTTGGAAGAGAAGCAGTGTAGTAAAGGAAATGCTAAATTTGAAAATCATTAGCTTTTGTAAGGATAAAATTAGCTAGAGCTTTAATTTTCAATCGACAACAAAGCTACATCATTTTTGAAGATCTCTAATTTTGGCTGATATGATATTGTATAAACGTGGAAGGATTATTTAGATAACTTAAATAGTTTATTTCTCTTATAGAATTCTTCCAATTTTTTGTGGACGAAAACTACGTATATTTATTAAAGTTTAAAAGTCGAAAGGTTTTTCAATGCAAATCCTGCATATTAGTTAACAATAACAACTATTACCTACCTTAATCGACCAATTTAGATTCGTTATTGTTGGATCTAGAAAAGCTGGACGTAGGCGCAAATGACAAGAAAGAACAATTTAGGTAAATAAACAAAACTTTATTTTGTTGTAGCTAATTCAGTTGACTGCTACGTTACAACAAATTTTGGTTTTCAGGCTAACAAAGTGATACCGATAAACTTGCAAGAAAATCAGGAGGTCGCTGGTTCGGTTCAATGTGCTGCCTTTTTTCATATAATTATTTAGATTCGTTAAATTTAACATCACATGAAATTTGAATTACTCAATTCTAATAAATATTTCAGAAACGCCATTTTAACCAACTGCAGTTGGTTAAATCTGAAAATGTTCACTTACAAGTTTACATTTACACACATGTGCAATAATTTAATGATCGTACAACATAAATTTGACTACAGCTAGCACATACTTCAAAAACTTGGGCTGCCGGTTGGAACGACCAGATGGTTAGTTCTTTGACTACTGGGAACGGTGGCTTTGGATATCACATCAAAAGGATAGGGATCCTGAAGGATGATACATGAAGACTAGGATACTGAGACCGCAAAGCATATTGAATGCGTCTGCCCGGTCATGAGAAGTAGAAGGATGGCTATCACCTACCGTGGGTAGCATGAGACAGTTAACCTACAAACAAATGCTCGACATAACAAGAGAAGTTGAGGTTAGAGAACTGTCTAGGGTCTTTCCGACGCTTACTAGCTAAGACGGCGCTTGGCAAAGATACCAAAAACGATCTGAAGGCAAAGGTAACACCTCAATATCCCTAGAACGATTCTATATATCACATTCTTATCTTTTCTACATCTAGGGTATAATATGATTGGTATAAACCAATTATAGCTTCTGTTCTTATTATTTAAGTACTTTTCAGCGAACTTTTCCTCCAAAGTTTGTTGATTTCGCTAATAAATGCCAATTTTCTAGATACTCTTCCGAAAAATACCAACATTTAAACCACACCTTAAAAGATTTCAGCGTAACGCAACTCTTCATTACTTCTTTTAACATAATTACTAATCCAGGTTTACTAATTACTACTGAACGAAATTAATGACAACCATCGTTGTACTGTTAATCAAAGGTATGAGTGTCAGGTATTGATGTAAAGATAATCGACAGAGCTTTTAAATTGTTTAAAAAAAATGGCATGTCAAAGTCTTAGTTTTTGTACAAAATGAGCGAGAACTTGAAAATTTGGATTTTTAATTCCAAATTTCTGATTCTGAAGGCTTTTAATTCCGTGTTACACTAATACAACTACTTAACGTTTTATTTTATTTTTATGCCTAAACAAATACCTGTTGAAAATAAAAGTAGAAATTCCAGTAGTACAAATACTTCAGAAGTTACAACAACTTGAGTGAAACTCTGACCTGTGCAATAAATAGTAATGCTCAAATGTCTCTTAAAGAAGTGAATATTTTCATACGGTCTAGAACAACTTTTTACTCAACAACCATTGCTCTATCGATGGAAAAATTATGGATCACTTCCACCAAAACACCCTTTAGAATGAAAGCTTCAACTTCTACTGTATAACAAAAATATTTTACCTCTTGGAAGCCGAGGGTAGATTCTAATCCCAAATACTGAATTTTCTCTGATTATTGGTTAATTGAGGAAAAGAAAATCGAATCTGATCACCTCTTTTTCCATTGCCATTATTTTCAGGATTAAAGTAATTCTGGAAGCTTTATATTCAATACCTATTTAATCCTTCTGTTTCAGCTCCTTTTAGGTTCAAAAGAATATTCAATTCTTGAAAGACTAAATGAGATTTTGTAGCAAATATGAAATTTGAGACTCAAGGGTCAAATCAATAGATTCTTGTATATAATAGATGCCAAGAAATTAATTTCATAACTCGCAAAAATTATGTTAAAGCTCTAAAGAGGTGTCAAACTAAATATTCACAAAGGACCGCAAGTTCCTGTGTTAGATATAAATTTAACATATTAACACGTTGCCAGCAGTTTTTATGTGATGTGGTCTCAAGTGATACTACCCTTGTCACCTCATTTTAAGTAGTCGTATACTCATGGGAAAAGTTTCTGTGACCCTTCGTTTTAGTAACATGCCGTTGGACGTGTTACTTGCAATGTGATCCTTTTTTCATCTTTGTGTTACTTAGAAAAATTCCTAAATGAAAATATCCCTAATTTATGGCCTTCCTTAATTTTATTAGATATTCAGACATAGAAGGAATCCGAGAATAAAACAAACATGGGTAACATTTCAAATTAAAATCAATCCGTACAAGAAAGGGAATTTTTTTGGCCTTTTAGTGAGCGAGATTAAAGAGCTCCTCGAATAGCTTGCCTTATTAAAATGGAAATGGAAGCTCCAAGGAAGTTTATTCAAGGAAACTGACGAGGATTCAATGAACCTGAATTTTAATAAGAAGTCTTAAAAATAAGAATTACGAATAAGGTTCTTGATTTAATCTTAAGTACTTAATGCAGAGTGGAAGAATTACTTGCCAATAGAAGGGAAGAATCGTCGAAAATGTTAAATGTAAATTTTGGTATTCAGAGTAGGAAGTAAGAAAATGGCATAGCTTTTGCTTAATGAAAGCTATATCTTAGCATTATTTATATTTTTCTTGGAGGGATGGCTCTATTTTTACAGTAAACTATTTACCTTGTTTTGGAGATATAAATGAACTGTTTGTAAATAACACGACCAGAGATAAAAGTTAAAGTGCAAATTTTGCTCATTATAAGGTAAAAAGTAGACTTAAGAGGGTACAAATTTTAATCTGCATAATTACTACTCTCATCGAACAAAATAAAAAATGTTGGAGAGTAATAAACCGAAAGTTAATTTTCTAAAAGTGATATAGATTACAAAAGCACACACGCAAAGTATTGTGTTTGAAAAGATCAGCAACCCTCGAGATTTCATTGTGTTTTGAAAGCAATAACTTTAGCGGACGCTGAAGTGATGTCTTTCGAAGAACTACAATAGGTTGAAGAACAAGGAATTATTGATAAAGATATTATCCTAAAATCACTAAATGATCGCCTATTATATTTGAGTGAATCCAAAGATAACATAAAACTAAGCCGCTCAGAAAATTAAAAACCCTGTGCAAAGCCTTTTTACTAAGGTAATTCAAATTGAATACGAAGTTGACGATAAATGTTATAAGACAGATTAAATCTTCATCTCATAGAAAAATTAAAAGAAAAGTATATCTTAACAACCGATAAAGACTTAAGCCAACTTCCAAATACATCTGTGTATTTGGCAAAAAAAATACAAGAAAAGCATTCGTATCTAAAAATAGGGTTTTTGAAATTTGTACCTTTACGATCCAAAAATAGCATATTAACAGGCTCTTACGGAATACATTCAACGCTTATTTGTAGAATTTATCAGAATATAAAGCTTATGCCTAAAGGCTTTACAAAAGAAGATTCCAAACATATTGCAGGCTACAAGAAATATGTAACAAGTTCGTTGTGTAATCCTCCAAATATTCGCTTGTGGCTCATGCGAGATTTGCCTGAAAGAATTGCATGAAAAACTTCGTATAACATGAGAAAGCTTTCATGCTTTCATGAATAAAATATATAAAAAAGCTTTTTTTAAAAAAAATTTATTTTTGAATACACTAAAATGTTGATAATTCACAAGTCCAAGCAAAATCCATACTTTATTGTGCATACAGACTACTTTGATAAACGTACTCTACCAAAACCTTCGAAACTACAAGCCATGAACTGACCTCGAGCACTAACACATGAACTGCTTTTTATGAACGCTTTGAGATAGCAGTACATAGGCTGACAAAGTATATAAGCCCAATTTCGCCTATCTTAAAGCATTCATAAAAAAGAGTTCAATGTTATCGTTCTTCTTCTTGTGTATGGCGTGTAGTTTCGAAGGTTTTGACTCTACTCTGCCATTTTGTAAGCACTCCTTTATTCAGCTTAGATACACATAAATCTGTTCATTAGCAAAGAATCGTAACCCTAATACACCACTGTGGGATCTACGCTGAAACTTTACTTCTTGTGCAATGTTCACGTTCAGCAGGACAATAATACGGAGCTTGCCGGAAGGCACACGCTCTTAGCTTTCAAGCGGTATCTAACACCCCCGAAATAAGCAATTTTGTCCTGGAAAACTATCCCTCTAGAGGTATTGTTTTTTTTTCAAAAATTTGTGCCCTTCAAGGACTTTTCAAAAGAGAAAAAAAAATGTTCAACTATTCAAAAGATTTTTAATTCAAAATCCGAAGGTAATTAACTATAACATAAATATGAATTTGCGACCTAGATCACTGTACACCTTTTACATAACTTTGGCGTAGTTCTTATTTACAGTACATATTGTATATTGTAATCTATTGCAAGAGATTAGTAAAAGATTTAATTTTTCTGTGTAATTTTTAACTTGTTTCCAAAGTTCAGCGGGACGCCAATAATTCTTTGAGACATTTAGATTCGTAAACAGAAATAATTTATTAGTCTTTAATAAATAATTTTTCTTAATCAAACAATTTATAATTTTTGCTACACTTCGTGTAGGAGGATGAAACAATAATTCTTGAAAATATTTAGAGCTCTGGTACAGGTATTTATAACTTAGAAATCCATAAGGAGAGGAATTTTGTTATTATGGCACTATTTTATTCTCATATTCCTTCCTATTTCTTACTATGCTACAAAAACTTTGGAAGTTTTAGTTAATATCGGTCGTCTTATAAATAACTAGGCATATCTGACAATATTGATATCAATGAATTAGTTTTTTCAAAGCAAAAGCGTAGGTATATCTGAAACTATTGACAGGAGTAGCATCGAGATGTCAACTCGGGAATTTTGATGAAACCTACTGAGCTGGGGAGTTATTTGTTAAAAGGTGCTCCGCGGTAGCCACTGAAAAGATATTTCTTCAATGCTTTCATTACACAGAACACAAGCAGAACTTTTTGTTTAAAAAGGCAAATACAGGCAGTTTTATATTTTCTTGTTTTTTCTCGTTATTGTCAGTAGATATTTCGTGCTCATTTGTATGGAAATTACAGCACGTATTATTATGATCCCTGAGATTGTATACATTTCCACTTCTGTCGTATTTCTTTTTATAGAGACATCAAATTACAATTTTTCTTTTTGAAATAATTCTCCTCTCTTTGAATAAGTCTCCTCTCTCTCGTTTTACAAAATTCGGTCGAAAGTTATCAGGAAAATGTATTGTAATTTTAGTATGCGTTCTAAGTAATTCTCTCACACCAAATGAAGCAAAACAATATTTATAAAAGAGAAAGAAAAAAACAATAATAATACTAAGACAGTAGAACCAATTTACGGCGCAATTTATGCTCCAAAACGTGAACACTGCAGAATTAAAAATTCTAACAAGATATGCCCAGGCAGATAAAGATGGCCAACTTACGGGTTAGCTGGCTATGGTAGTCAGACTTCCTACCCTACTGCCTGGGAAGGTTTCCTGGCAGAGTATACCGACTTACGGAAAAATTCTTACAGGCTAAAGAGCCGAAGTGGAGATTGAAACCAGTTTAATTTCTGATTCCAATCTGATTTATTCAACATTTATGTCAATTATTTATATAAAATTTTACAAATGAAAAATTGCTCACCTAAGAGAATTTGTAATCGATGTGCCAATTAATTCATGTGCATCAAGAAAAAAATACTAATAAATTGCAGTTCAGAATTTTAATTATTGAAAAGTAATTTCCTTGTAATTGGGTTGATCGAGTCTCAATTTAATGAAAGTTGGGTTAGGTACATACAAGCTTTTACGGTTCGTTGCCCCGTATCTTGATGAGTTTTACAAATTAGATCACGTGAAATATTTTTCTTCTTTTTTTGTGTTCATTGCACTGGCATTTTGTTTTGATTAATTGTTAGCATGAATTAATATGGAATTTTAATTATTATGTACATGTGTAGTGAACAAGTGAACTTATTTATATGAAATCCTAATATTATTCTAATGATTCTGATTATTACAATTAAGATTGTTTTTATTATTGTTTTTTTTTTATTATTTTATGATTTGCTAAATCCTGAATACACCTGCAAAATATACGAAAGAAAACCAAATTTTCTGAACCGTACGAATCTGAAGTCAAATTTTGGAGATTCAAAATGACGGGTCAAATATGGCCTACAGGGTTTACTACAGGTCAACGGAATATTCCTGATATGGCAAATTAAAGGGAAAGGGTGAGTCGACAGGTTGCGGATAGTTGTACTGCCTGTAGATTTGAAGGTCAGCTGCAAGTATTGTAAGAATAAGTAGCCGCGGACAATTAACTACAAACGATTTTTTTTTCTTTTCTTCCCTACGTCTAGGGTATAACATAATTGGTCTAAACCAGTTATAGCTTCTTTCCTTGTTTTAAGATATAAAATAACAGGGGCCTTTAAAGATACTGAGAAAATCACAGACCAAAATATTTTATATAAAGACCATCTCAGCGAAACATAACTAGTTGTATCCCGCTTTTATGTGATTTTTACTTGAGTATAGACCTCATACGTTAATATATATAGAAGAAGTGATTTAAAGTTTCAAAAATTAGAGCAAATGTTGTAGATAATTCTTTAATTATCGTCTGAATTCCCGTTTATAATAACATATATATATTCGATAAGATGGAGCCAATTGCTTCCTTCCTCTAAGAATTAATTATTACATTTATTGTTAACATTTACTGGTAATCACTTAGGATAGCAAACTTCATTCACTTCAATTAATTGTAACTTGCAACAAATTCGACGTGCACACAAACGGATCAATTCACTTTTTCAAAGTCTAATTGCATTTTATTTACGACATATTCAGACTTTTGCACAACAAAAGCATTTCACTATTAGTGACTTTGAATCAATTTTTGCTATATAGTCACTAAACTTGACAACAAATACCACATTTCGAACTAAAAGTGGACAGAAGACTGAAGAAGCTGAAATAAGAAATCCATATGTATTTTAGGAGGAACCGTAAAGATCTAAACACTGGTATAATATCAATCACCAGTTTAAAATAATTATCATGCCAATCATAAAATTATTAAAAAACAAGTTGAAATTATATATAAATATCTTTTGCTTAACTTTATGCTCGAAATCTTATTAACGGTGACTACTTCCATTTAAGTACAGAGTACTTAGGTTACAAAAACCATTGTGTTTTGGTTACGGTCTAAATTCTTTAGATATCTTTAATTGCTTGAAAACAGACAACACCTAAGCTGCCCAGCTAATGATTTCATGCTATTGAAGCTTAAAACAAAAATTACGTTTGTCCTATTTTACTTGAACTTTCAAGTCTTTGAAAATCACAGCAATTTCATAACAGACAATTCCATATAAAATCTTCCAGGTTAATGGAGTCAGAATCTATATAGGTATTGTCAGTCAAGGTTAGTAGTAGCATTTTAACATGGCTATTACATAAATTTTGTTTTGGTTATTGAACCTGGTTTTCGTTATTTTTATCTCTCGTTTGGTATGAGCAAAAAGTATAGAAGAAATTAGTCAATACGTTGGAGTGAAATATTTTCTGGAAAAGGATAATTTCTTAGGGTTATTTTGCAATGCTTAAAAGATGTTATTAACTTTTATTGCGGGACAATAAAATTTGCAATATAATTTATATTTAATGCATTTTTTATCTTCGTTTTTTAATTGCGAATTAGTAATTCTCCAGTAGAGGGAAAACGATATTATGTTGTGTTTTTTGAATTTATATAGCTTTCTTTGAATAAGTTTTCCACTCTTTTGTAATTCAGTGAAGAAATTTAAAAATTAATGTAACGTTTGATGTAAGATTGTTGCAAATTGCCAAAGCTATGCACATATAATAATGATATTTTCGTTTTCTCGGTACACTTATGCCCTTCTATTGGTGGCTGAGTTGATAATGCGGCGGCTTAACCCTTATGAAATCTCGGGTTAGAATCTCAACGGCGGGCGTGTACCAATGGCCGTGGTGTTTGTCCTGATAAAAGACTAGTTTTTAGAAGCCATTGAGAATTATAGCAATCACTTCTCTGAAGTCACGTTTGGACTTCAAATACAATTTTCATTTTATAATTTGATAACCCCCATTTGAAAGCTCTCTCGGGGAAAATTCATTTTAACATGTAATTCTCTCACGAAAGCTTTTGTATTGATTTTGGCAGTCAACGTATTAACTAGTTATATTTTCATGTATAGCTTTGAAACTTTTTCTATTCAAAATTGCTAGGAGTTGCACAAAACTTTGAGTCAAATTGAAGTTGGGTAGTTCAAAACATTGAATAATTCTGTTTATTATTGCAAATTTAGAGGTTATGCTACTTTACATAACTATTTCTGTCACTACTTATATAATTTGCTTCATCAATCTGCTGTCATT